>JBBPBX010049764.1:0-25223 GCA_038048925.1 Garcialebias charrua
AAGACACAAAATATACAAAAATTATGTTCATTTATTAATGAAAAGTTCAACTAAGACACATCAAACAAAATACTGTAGTTTTTATGTGATAATCTTGTCAAAAGTCCTTCCAAACAATTTGGCAGCCAGTCCAAAATAATGTTCATTTATTAATGAAAAGTTCAACTAAGACACATCAAACAAAATACTGTAGTTTTTATGTGATAATCTTGTCAAAAGTCCTTCCAAACAATTTGGCAGCCAGTCCATTTTGGGCAAAACACCAGTTCACGTGAGGTGCGACCTATAGGCCGGTGCGACTTATAGGCCGATGCGACTTATACGTTGATTTTTCCATTTAATTGGGCATAATTAGGCTGGTGCGACTTATACTCCGGTGCGACTTATACGCCGACGAATACGGTGACAACGTTCAGACAGATTCAGAGATTTAAAAGCTCATACAGCTTGTGTTATTGCTCCGGACCGCTCTGATTACCTGATGAAGTAGTTTTAATACAGCTCTTCGTTCACGTTCGGATGACAGTTTCCAGCGCGTTCACGTGACGTGTTGCTGCTGCACAGAGAGCTGCGTCACGCACTCAGCTGTTGCAGAGTCTTCATGAAACAAAGTCCACACAAGCTGCGTGTGCGCTCGTCTTTTAACAAGAAAGCTATAACGTTCAAAAACAGGAGACCGCACGAGATGCTAACGGCTAAATGCTGCGCGTGCCACGCGAAAATAGCTCCGTGCTGAAACGCGCCCAGGAAATTTTGTTCCGCGGTGCATATATTCCCCTGTTAAGAACGTTTAATGAGTGAAAAAATAACCGAAACGGTACGCAGTTGGACCGAACCGAACGTGGTGTACCGAAACAGTTCGGTACACCCACTACAACCGTTACATGTAGGGATGTGCCGATCAGGTTTTTTAAAACCGATACCGATACCGATCACCTATGTGTGACGATCACCGATACCGATCACAATTACCGATTGCCTATATGTGAGCCGATCACATAAACCGATCACCGATCAAATGGCTTACCTGTAATTTATGAGTGCTGCTTCTGGCTACAAGATCTGAAAACTTTTCAGATCTTGTAGCCAGAAGCAGCACTCATGTTATTTTCAGAACCATAAAATCACCATAATTCAGACAAAAACATATTTTTACTAATTTATTTCAGAGAACAAAGTAAATAAAAGTAATTATCAACTGCATTATCAAAGAAAAATGTTTACCTTACTAACTTTCAATAAAAAAAAAAGGTTTTTTATTGTTTTTAAAAAAAAACACATCTATTACTTCATATAAAAAACTAAAATACCCCATTTGCTACTTAAAGCTGCACTGTTGGCTGTTTTTACAAATGGCTTTATAAATACGTAAAGTATCATTATTATTATTTTTAAATAATTTCGTGCTTTTTTGAACAACTTCCTGCGGGAACCAGGTGGCGGTAATGCGCTTAATATGAGTTCGCCAACCGCCATTCAACTCGAAATACCGCCTCCGCCATTTTACATTCATTAGTTCCACACTCGGCACTCGGCTTTTGGAGGACTGTTTCTCCCATAAGAGGATGCCTCATACGGATAAATTAACTGGAAACACTCCCTGAACTCTGTGAATGTCTCAGGACTGGAGCAGCAGCCGCGATCGCTCCGCCGAGCGCTCCTACAGCGCCGCGCGAGACCAGCAGCTCATGGTATGAGCTAAGGCTAACATGCTAAACCGGACCTGCAGCAGACAGCCGGCTTTGTGCGATCAGAGGTTCCTGGAGCTCGCCTCGATGTCGGACTGGAAGCAGAAGATATCGGGGGACACCCAGCTAACTTGGAATAACAAAGCCGACAGCCTTTTTGAAGCCGCAGCTAAACTGGACTGCCCGTAACTGCGCAGCGGAGCGGACTCGGTGGGGCTACATGCTAACAGGTGTTGCTTATGGGGGCGCTGGCAGACGGCTTTTGGTAAGTTATTAAAACGTATTAAAACATTTTAATGACGAATTAGGTTTGTTGTGTTGAAGGACTTCGTTGAAATTCCTCCACGAGGTACTTTTTCGTCGCACGTTTTGCAGTTAGCAAACTTCGCATCACAGGCTCTGTGATCGGTAATTGAAGGCAAAAGCCGATCACATCCGCTTTAATGATTATCGGTGCCGATTGATCGGTTACCGATCGATCGGCACATCCCTAGTTACATGCCTAATATACACACACACACACATATATATATATATGGAGTCATGTTCTCCCTCGTGCTGTTTGTTTGTGAAACAAACAGACACAAACAAATCTTCATCTGTCAACATCTGGTAAGGAGTTTTCTTTGTTTGTTCATTAAAACATCGGTTTCTTGTTGCTGCTGCTGTTTGGACGGTGTATTTCCATAGACACTTTGTAAGTGACTCTCCATTAACGTGCACGCCAACTTCTCAGCTGCGTGCACATGTGATGAATATGGAGCTGGTGTCTCTAATGCCTTCAGTTCTTAACAAAGTTTGAACATCTGTGCTCAGCACTTCTCTGACCTGATACATGTTGTGTTGCTGTAGTAGAAACTTCTCTGTTGCTGTATCGTGTCAGTTTGTTCCAGGAAGAGCACTGGTTTCCATTAAGACCAGTCAGTGGCACAAAAAGCCGCTATGCAGGTTATGCAACACATAGGGGCGCTGCACTACAGGGGGCGCCAAAACAGTCTCTAGAAAATTTTTTTTTCTAGTAGACATTTTCTATATTTAACTGCATGAAATGATCAATAACAGGGGGAACAGCACTGATTAGGCGACCCTCTGCTCCTTCACCTCCCCTCCCTTCCCACACAGGTGGCTGTGAACACGCCCCTAAGAGAACGCACTCAGGCAGGTTTTTTTTTTCTTCTTTTTTTTTTTTTAAATGTTGGACTACCACTCGTTGTGCACTTGACAACAAGATGGAGCAGCAGAAGAAAAGAAAAAAACTATCCGGGGCGCAAAACAGAAAAAGGGAGAAGGATAAAGATGTTGGCAGGATGAAAAAAAGCCTTTCAATATGGTTTAAAGATAGTAGGTAAGTACCGTCAGTGTATTAGCAAGACAGGAGGGTTGTAAATATTCCGGTTAGCTAAAGCTAGCCTAATAGGAATTGTCCCATATTTGGCTGTTAAATGTTGCCTCCCCTATTGACACGATTTGTTTAATATTTTTATGAATATTTGATACACCTGTCACACACACATATCCACATACTAAGTGTAAGATTGATCGATATATAACCCAGGAATAATAAATAAAAACTAATAAATAAATAAATAATAAATAAAACTCAGGAAATATTAACACAGGAAAGCTAAACTGAATGTTCAACTTGTGTCTGAGAAATTTAAATTCATCACTAAAATGGAGCACATGACAAAAGCTGAGCTGGAGGAATCAGTGACCACATATGCCCTTACCACTTGTGATGTTTCAAGAGATATCATTCAAGAAATATACCCAGCAAGTCGTCTACTGAAGGGTTACAAGGCTATAGAAAAGTTAAATTTCCTAATTCAAGAGGACCTTGATTTGGTATTTCCAAATTTGACAGTAGCCCTTAGAGTATTTTTAACCATGCCTCTGACAGTTGCATCTGCAGAGATCATTTAGCTGAAGCTCATCAAAACATACCTTCGTTCAAATATGAGCAATGGTCGCTTGTCCCAGTTAGCAGTGATCTCTATTGAAAAGAGTGTGGCACTGTCTATTTCATTTGATGTTATACTTGACAAATGGGCAAATGCAAAGTCACGGAATGTAACAGTTTAAATGTCATAAATGTTAAAACTCTAATGGTACGTCCACACCTAACAGCGTTTCAACGGCAGGAGCATCCAGTTTACATGCAAAGTCAATGGGGGACGCGCCTCCAGCCGCGTCTTGGCGTCGGACGTCACGTGCGTGTTGAGCGTGCTGGAAAGCGTTTTCCGTGCACGTGAACCCGCGTCAGCCTCCAAAGCACTCGTTGATTTAGCTGAAGTTTTCGAGGTTCAAACATTCAAACGCTGTTCAACTCTCCCTGATTGGTTGATCAGGGGAGTCGGGGGAAAAAGGGGAGAGTCCCTATGTGACGCGGAAACGATTGCGCAACTATGTGACGTATTGTTTGTGGGACACAGAAAAAACCCGCGGAGTCATGGACTATGGAAGAGAAACTCATTGTAGCTGTGTGTTCGCGACAAGTCCTTCACGACCAGTCAAGTCTGCTCTACAGAGACAGAAATAAAAAGCTCCTTGCCTGGCGGAGTGCAGTGAGGACTCGGTATACCGGTAAGCTCCTCCCACACACCCCGCCGCAGTTTCGCGTTCTGGTCTGGACACCACTGTGGGTCCAGTGCGTCCACTTGCGTGCGTGACGAGCTTTTTTGAAGTTTAAACGCTGTTAGGTGTGGACGTACCATGACATGGACTCCAGGCAGTTAAGATTTCATATTTCCACTACATAAAATGTTCGGTCAGTGAGGACTGAACTTGGAAAAAGGGCCTTCTCCTACTCTGCTCCTGCTTCCTGGAATATCTTACAAAAAGACTTGAAGCTCTCGGCCTTGACCTCTCTAAATGGTTTTAAGAATCTGTTGGAATCCTGGCAAAAACCAATGCAGATATGTTCATGTTACTGATTACTGCTACTGATTTTCTACATTTACTTTATAATGTTTTTGTTACTTTACTATTTTGTTTTTAATTTGTTAAAAAAAATCTCTTTTATGTTTGTCTATTGTTGATTGTTTAAGGAAAATTCTACTGTTATTGTTGTCATCATTCTTTAGTTTGTAGCAGGTCGCTCTTGTAAATGAGTCCTCGAGACTCAATGGCCCTCATTCACGAACCGTTCATACGCACAGATTTGTTCTTAAACTGTGCGTACGAGTGTTTAAGATCATTTGTGGCATTCAACAATGTTTTCGTATCCTACGATTTTTTTCAGATACGAACAAAATTTACGAGTGGTCCGGACCTGTCGTATATTTTAGGAGCGTCAGTCTGCTGTCATCCAGACGGAATTTCTCCACTAATAACTTCATATTTCGTTATTTAGAAAATATTTAGAGTTTAAAAAAGTCACGCACCACAATTGTTCTTGACAATAGGTTCTGTTTGAAGTCGAATTATAATTTTAAATGTAATAATGACTAACGGATTAAAGTATTTAAATTAAAATCAATTTGTTATCAATGCCGTTTTCTAACACTACAATATTAATATGAAGATCTCAAACTGAAACCAACTTAAATTATGAATTAATTTAAGTTTAATTTGTCTCGGTAACGCAGACTTTAGGTTGACCTCCTCCTGTCGCAGTCATAGCTGTCAGATAGCTCAATGAGTAGAACGTTGCGTCGCAGTTCCGAACTTTATGGGTTCGAGTCCCACATGGGACAACGTTTTTTTTCTCCTTTTAATTCATTCCAGATTTAAAAAACACAAGAAAACTATTTACAATACAACAAGAAATGAAGCATAAAGTCTTTTTAATCTGGAATGAATAAATAATCTAAAGAAGGAAGGAAAAAAAAATAGGCATGTCTTGTGGGAATCGAACCCACGAAGTCTCGATAAGCGGTGCAATGCCTTAACCAGTTAGCCACCAGGACGCGTGTATATTTTTAGGTCCACATTTATTATAAACAAACATTCTTTGGCTTTAGTTGGTCATTTACTCCCATGAGTGACGCTGCTAATAAGGACAGATATACTTTTCTCGATCAAGGAGAGCAGAACTTCAAACTCCGCACCAGTAGAGTTCTCCTTTTTACTTTTCGCTGTCATTTTATGCACGAACACGTTTTGCCTCCGAGGCAGGAAACGTAGCCTTAAATGGTGTTTTGAGGGGTGGGAATTATGTAAATAACCTCTCCGCGTGCACGCGCAGGTGGTTAGAACAGGTGGGATTCATCATATTTACGCAACTCATTTACACACTTTTCCTGAGGATAGAAGAGTTTGTTGAATCTGACGTGGCATGTTCGTACGAACGCTTCGTACGAACAAAAGTAGGAGAAATTTAGGATAAAAATACGAACATGTTCTTGCATGAGGCCCAATGAGATTAACCTGACGAAATAAAGGTTGAATGAGTACCACTACTGTTATATATTTGTACTTTATTAAACTTATTTGTTTATGATTGAAATGATCACCTGATATAATATGTAACATTTGAAAAAATCCGTAATATTGCTACTGTATTTTCTAAGTGCATGACTAAGGGAGGAAAGCTGTANTACACACTCTTGCTCAGTAGGTGGCGGTATGCACCTGAACGTTGTTTGCATCCGCCACAGTGTTGCCAGGTGTACGATAATTATCGTATTTGTACGATAATTTTGCCCTCTGTACGATGTACGATCAATAATCCCGAAAAAGGCCAAAAATATGATAATTTGACCATTCTGTGAACGTGTAGTTGTGATCGGTTTCCATCAGCCTGTCGCAACTGTCTGTCGGAGTTTTTTTTGTGAACCCTGAAGGCATCTTGAAATTCCAGCCAATCGTGCTTTTCTAAATGTGACCTTATGGTACGTCCTGACCAAACGCGTTTTCAACGGCAGGAACGTCCAGTTTACATGCAAAGTCAATGGGGGACGCACCTCCAGCCACGTCTTGGCGTCGCGCGTCACGTGACGTGCGTGTTGAGCGTGCTGGAAAAGCGTTTTCCGTGCACGTGAACCCGCGTCAGCCTCCAAGCACGCGTTGAACATTGCTGAACGTTTTCGCCGTTCAAACGTTCAAACGCCGTTCAACTCTGGTTGATCAGGGAGAGTCGGGGGGGAGTCGGGGGGGAGGAGAGAGGGGGACGCGGAAACGAGGGGGCGCGCGCACTATGTGACGTATTGGGACACAGAAAAAACCCGCGGAGTCATGGACTATGGAAGAGAAATCTGTGTGTTCGCGACAACTCCTTCACGACCAGTCAAGTCTGCTCTCTACAGAGACTGGCAGAGTGCAGTGAGGAACTCGTTGTACTGGTAAGCTCCTCCCACACCCCCCGCCGCCGCAGCTTCTCGTTCTGGTCAGGACACAACTGGGTCCAGTGCGTCCACTTGCGTGCGTGACGAGCCTTTTTGCCGTTGAAAACGCGTTTGGTCAGTACGTACCATAAGAGTGACGTATGTGCAGAACAACGACCATGATTGGCTGAATAGTCCGCTGCACCCGCCCCATGCGTTAGAAAAAGCAGAGCAGCAGAGCCGTGTGACACCGGTTTGGAAGAAGTGATGAAAATGATAGAACATTTATATAAAGTTGAACGTTAAATGATAAGAAATAAAATATGACAGGAAAACTGGGACATTACTGATACAGGAAGACATTTACACAACAAAAAAGGTAGGATATACAAGAAAAGCAGGAAGAAACAGGAACTGACTCGCATTAGACGACACACAGAGCTTAATAAATATCTTAAAATAATTGGAAAACATGCAACAGGACTTTTTTGTGACATGTGCACCAGCAATTTCCCTGAAACGGTTCAACATGTCTTTATGGAATGTCCAGGGTATGAAACAAGAAGAAAGCATTTCCAAAAATAAATAAATAAAATGATTTTTAATTAGGGATGTTTTTTTAGTAGTGATATCAGTAAAGTTAAAGATCAAGTTATTATTTCCTTGAAAATACAAACTTAATAGACAGAATTTAGTTGAGTTATTAAATTAATTTGACAGAATTTGTTTTTTTTTAAATAATCTCCGGTCCACATTTCAGCTCGGTGGTGGTTAACAGCCATGAACCAAAACAAGAAGTGGGGGGGGGAGGGGCTCATTAGTTGCCACCAGACATTAATACGTATTATTGTCTATGGTTCCCACCAGTACTGACGCCACAAAACTGGGGGTGCCTGTTAGACGCTACTCAACAACAGAGTGACTATAGAGCAGTGGTCACCAACGTGGTGCCCGCGGGCACCCGGGTGCCCCCAAGGACCATTTGAGGTGCCCTCGGACCCGTTCTAAAATTAGCCCAACTCACTACTAAGCTGCATTTTAAATTTCATTTTATTCAGTTGTTATTCTTTTTTTGTATTTATATATATGTTAAAATGTCTATCTTAAAAATATGTTCTTAAAAATATGTTTATTATACATTTTTTTCAACTTACGCTTTGTTATTTCCGAAAAGTTTATCAAACTGGTGCCCTTTGTATGACTCCGTACCCACGAAGTAGCTCTCAGTTTCAAAAAGGTTGGTGACCCCTGCTATAGAGCATACTTGTTATTTTGTTTATGACGGGTGTACGATAATTTCTCTCAAAATACGATAATTTTAGGACTCTAGTACGATAATCCTACATTTCTCACCTGGCAACACTGCATCCACCTTGTGTATATATCTATGCTGAGACCAGTCAACTGGTCTGTGCGGCTGACCAGTTGCGTTACTTCATATTCTATTTCAACAAGACGCGTCAACTTCTCATTTGACTTGTCCAAACATGACGGCAGAGTTCATACAGGTCAATATTTCAAGATACAACAGTTGCATTTCTTTGCGCACATGAGGACCCTCCATGATAAATACTTGCCCGCCCTGCGGCAGCGCAGAATGGAGCGGACCTCCTGGACCGTCCTGCGGTGCGTCACCTTGTCCTCCAGCTCCGGGTGTCTGTAGCCTTTCACGAACCGTTCTTTAACCACCGTCGCCTTGCCTAGAAAACTAGTCCGGTACACACGCGCTTCTGCCCCTTGTTTTATTAACTCTGCAGCTGTGGACACAAACTGAGGGACCGCCATGCTCCAGTTCTTCTTCTTCGGTTCTAAATCCGCTTCTTCTTCTTCTTGGTGAGGTTAATGGCGGTTGGTAAGAACCTGTAGGTGTGCATTACCGCCACCACTGGTATGGAGTGTGGTTCTTCATGTGATAATTAATCAACTTTGTTTTCTTGATTATAATTTGGATATGTTTGCTCTCTAAGTTATGTTGCAGTGCATCTATTATGTTTAACTTTTCTTTTATCTTTTCAAATTCTCTCTTCATATATTTACATTCTTGTTCATATTTTTGACATTCCTGTAGAACATGTTGTAATGTTTCATCTCGTCCGCAGTGCTCACATTTGCCTGTACAGGTATTGTGTTTATTTATTTGAAATAATGAATAATTAAGTCCCGTGTGTCCAAATCTTAGTCTTGTTATTAATCTTTCTTCCTTTCTGCTCCTTCTTCCAGTTCTCGCTTCTCCTACGTCTTTTTGATCCTAAAACCATCTTCCTTGTCTTTCTTCATCCCATCTTTTCTGTCATTCTTTCTTCAGTTTTTGTTTGATGATACTTTTTGCCTCTGATTTACTTGTTTTTACTGTGAAGTTGATATGATTTTGAGTTGCCTTCTTTGCCATCTTATCTGCTGTCTCATTTCCTTTTATCCCAATGTGTGCTGGTACCCATAAGAATGTTATTGTTAATCCCATTCTTTGTGTTCTGAATAATGTATGGAGTATTTCGAGTAATATGTCTGGCCTGCTGTCTGAATGATTGTGTTTTAAACTTAATAAAGTTGAACTTGAATCTGAACAGATTATTGTTTTAAATGGTTTTACCTCCTCCACCCACTGCACCGCCAATAAAACTGCTAACATCTCTCCTGTGTATACTGACAAGTTGTTGGTGATTCGTTTCCCTATTTTTATTTGAAATTCTGGTATTATAAAAGCTATTCCTATTTTTCCATTTATTTGATGCATCTGTATAAATTTGAATGTACTGATAATAACTGTTTATGTATAGGTCTGTGCTGTGTGTGAATCTACGATGTATGTCTTGTCCTTTTTCTTTTCCAGAAGTGTCATGTCTACTGTTGCTGTTGGTAAAATCCAGGGTGGTAAAACTGACAGTGGTAGATGTTGACTTATTTCTAAACTGTGTACCTGAACTTCTTCTATTTTCTTTCTTATAATCCATCCAAAACTTTTAGTTTGTTTTTTCTATTTTTCCCAGCATGGGTTTAGTGTATCAAGTGTTGGATGATCCGGGTTATTGTTTTGCAAGTTAATCCAGTAATTTAGTGCCAGTTGTGTTCTTCTTAGTTCCAGTGGCATTTCACTCATTTCCACTTCTAGTGCTGTTGTCGGTGTGGTTTTGAAAGCTCCTGTACAAATTCTTAACGCCTGATGTTGTATTGTGTCTAATTTTTCCAGAGGAGTTTTTGCTGCCGATCCGTAAATGATGCTTCCATAGTCAATGTTTGATTTGATTAATCCAGTGTATGTTTGTTTTAAAGCTCCTCTATCTGCTCCGCAGTCACTGCCAGCCAAACATCTCATAATGTTTAATATCTTCTTACATTTATCTATAATTTTCTGTATATGTATTTTCCATATTATTTTTTCATCAAACCATACTCCTAAAAACTTTACACTATTTACTTGTTTTAATTCTTGGTTATATCATTTTAATGTTATTTCCTCTCTTATTTTTTTCTGTGTAAACACCATAACTTTAGTTTTTTCTACGGAGAAGTTAAATCCCCAAGGAAATGCCCATTTTTCTATTCCCATTAGCACAGCTTGTACTTTCTTTATAACAATTTCAGTATTTCTCCCTCTTTTCCATATGGCTCCATCGTCTGCAAAAAGTGAACATCCTATATCCTTCCCAGTGTCTGTAAATATATCATTTATCTCATTGATCATTATGGAAAACAATAATGGACTTACAATGCTTCCTTGTGGTGTTCCATTTTCTACAGTAAAACTTCTTGATAGTTCTTGCCCAATTCTCACTTCTATCGTTCTGTTTGATAAAAAGTTTTGAACCCAGTTATACATTTTTTCCATTAATCCCCATTAGACATAATTTAATTAAGAATCCTTCCACCCACCTCATGTCGTACGCCTTCTCTTTATCAAAAAATGCTGCAACTACACTTTCTTTTTTGATTTGTGCTTTTCTGATTTCATGTTCTAAGCAAATAATTGGATCATTAGTTATTATGTTTTTATTCCTGATGCTGTAATATCTTGTTATTAATATTTTAACAACTACAGACCAATATCATTATTGCCACAATTTTCAAAAATCTTGGAGAAACTGTTTGTCATCAGGATGGATCAATTTGTTGAAAAGTATAATATTCTCACCATAATCAATATGGGTTCAGAACAGGAAATTCAACATCCATGGCTCTGATGGGGTTAATGGAATTAATAACTACAGCAGTGGATCATAAACAGTATTGTGTGGGTGTATTTGTTGATTTGAAAAAAGTGTTTGATACAGTTGATCATAATACTGTATACTCCTTGATAAGTTACATAGATACAGTATGGTATTAGAGGACTGGCATTGAAATGGGTTTGTAGTTATTTGAGTGATAGGAAACAGTTTGTGCAAATGGATGAGGGGAAATCTGAGCCCAGAACTATTACATGTGGAGTTCCTCAGGGATCAATACTGGGACCAAAATTATTTACATTTACGGTAAATGATTTGGTGCAGGTCTCTGGACTCCTTAAATGCATTCTCTTTGCTGATGACACCACTTTTGTTGGTTGTGGTGACAATATTGAACAAACTTTGAAATTAATGATGACAGAACTTGCAAAAATTCAGACTTGGTTTAAAGTTAATGAATTAACGTTGAATTTGGGTAAAACTTGCTACATGATATTTAGTAATAAAAATAAATCAATTGATGTACCAATTTTAATTGACGGATCTGAGATTCAGAGAGTTCATGAGGTAAGGTTTGTGGGCATCACCATTGATGATAAATTATCTTGGAAACAGCATATAAATTCAGTTAAAGCAAAATTATCTAAGTCTATTGGGATATTTTACAGAGTTAGAGATTTATTAAATGATAAAGCACTTTATTTGTTGTATAATACATTATTTGTGCCACACTTAATTTATGGTGTTAGCGTTTGGGGTACGGCGTGTAAATCAATTACAATGCCAATTTTTATATTGCAGAAGAGAGTTGTTAGAATTATCACCAGAAAGAATTCCCATCATCCATCAAGCATTTTGTTTTATCAAATGAAACTGTTGAAGTTTTATGATTTAGTTGATTATAATATTTTGTTAGTTTTGTATAAAGTACAGAATAATGCACTTCCTTCAAATATTCAGAAGTATTTTGTTAAAAGAACGAGTAGTTATAATCTTAAGGGGACAAATGTATTTGTGAAGCCACATTTTAGGACTAGTTCAAGGGGAAGATCTCTCATAGTTCAAGGAATTGGGTTATGAAATGAATTGGAATCAGATATTAAAGTGGTTCAATCAATGGTTGTTTTCAAAAGAATGATTAAGTTTAAACGGGTAAAAACATATATTTAAATGTGTGGTTGTATGAATTGTTTATTGGAGGTTAAAATTAATTTATTTTGGAAATCAAATGAGTTAGTTGTATGAATTGTTTATTGGAGGTTAAAATTAATTTATTTTGGAAATCAAATGAGTTGGTTGTATGAATTGTTTATTGGAGGTTAAAATTAATTTATTTTGGAAATCAAATGAGTTAGTTGTATGAATTGTTTATTGGAGGTTAAAATTAATTTATTTTGGAAATCAAATGAGTTAGTTGTATGAATTGTTTATTGGAGGTTAAAATTAATTTATTTTGGAAATCAAATGAGTTAGTTGTATGAATTGTTTATTGGAGGTTAAAATTAATTTATTTTGGAAATCAAATGAGTTAGTTGTATGAATTGTTTATTGAAATGTAAGGGGCAGATAAAATAAGATTTTTTCTTCTTCTGCCGCCTTTCGTTTTATATATGTCTTGTCTTTTATTTTCTTCTATTGTATGTATTATTGTTGTGTATTTTTATAAAATGAACAAATAAACAAAACAAAACAAACAAAATATTTGATGCTGTGATCTGCTTTGTTAAGCACTTTGATAACAGTTACTGTTAAATGTGCTATATAAATAAATTTGACTTGACTTTCCATTTGATTATAATGGATTTGATATTGCTTGGGGGGGGGGGGGTCATCAAACAGTTGGATATTTGTTATAACCCTGACTTGTGCATCTAAACAATTTTGCCCCCACCCCCCGACTTGTTTAGAGGTTTCCTTGATCTTCATAGTGGTGTTTGGTTAGTGCACCTCTAAATTATTCATGTTGGAGCCTATATGGAATTTTTCAGAAAAGTGGGTATGTACTGACAGATTGTGTGACACTTAGACTGCACATATAGGTGGACTTCATTTCACCAAGCACGTGACTTCTGAAGGTAACTGGTTGCACCAGAACTTTTTAGGGGCTTCATAGCAAAGCGGGTGATTGCATACACATGCCAAATTTCAGTTTTTTATTTCCCAAATTATTTTATTTTCTATATACAGTATATATTTCTTATTTTACTTCACCAACTTAGAATATTTTGTGCAGATGCATCACATACAGTTCAGATTAAAAAATAGAAAAACACTTTAAAGACAGGTAACTTGTAACATGTACACTTGTAGCACTTTGAGATTTTTATTAATGAAAAGTGCGGTATAAATTGAATTTATTATTATTATTATTATTATGTAACAAAATGGGTAAAAAGCCAAGGGGGCAAATACTTTCACAAATCACTGTATGTGTTGGTGATGACTCAGCTATTAGCAAACCAA
Source organism: Garcialebias charrua (assembly GCA_038048925.1). Taxonomy (NCBI): domain Eukaryota; kingdom Metazoa; phylum Chordata; class Actinopteri; order Cyprinodontiformes; family Rivulidae; genus Garcialebias; species Garcialebias charrua. Next base: position 13,579 of record JBBPBX010049764.1, read on the forward strand.
ATTTTAGCTCAATATCTCTAAATCTGACTGAACTATAGCCATTTTTGTGTTTACTAGGTTAAATTAGGTGTGGCTACCATTTTAAATGGACTTGACTCCAAATGTTAATCAGTGGTAGACGAGAATCAAATCATTTGCTGGGAGTTTTTGAAATCTATCATGAGATATTTTGTTAACACTAAAAATGAACACACACACACACACACGGGCAAAAACACAGTATACCTTTCACCTCAAGCAACAAATATACAATTAATGCAACTAGGAAAAGAGACTGCTTAAAGCTAAACATTTCCCTGAATATGGTTAAATTGTTCAAATGTGTACCACCTACAAATCTTGTACAAAAATCAGAAATCTTCTTTTTTTGCAGACATGCTTTAATGGTAAAGAAGAAACTGCTACACGATGATAAAATGTGCAAGCCAAGCCTCAAACAGTGGAGCAGAAAACAGAATGGAAATGCTTACATCAAAATGTATTTTTTAATTGTTGTGATGGTAAAACCTTTTGCCCATTCGAGACAAAACAGTGTGTAAGTAAAGCTGGGACTAAAGGAAGCTCTATAATTTTTTCATCTCATGTAAATAAACTGAATAGCTTATGCCACAGTAAAAATTCCAGTTACAGTACAGAAAAACTTTCAGTACAAATATACAGAAACGTCAGTTTTGTAATAAACAACCTTTCCACAAGAGGGCAGTGCCAACATCCTTCTATCCATTATCTTTTACCCTTCTTCTTCCATTTTGGGTCACGGGAGTCGCCGGTGCCCATGTCCAGCAATCACTGTGCGAGGGGTGGGGGACACCCTGGACAGGTCGCATGTCCATCACAGGGACACGTAGAGACAAACAACCATTCACTCTCTCACTCACACCTAGTGACAATTTAGAGTTACCAATCAGTCTAACATGCATGTTTTTGGTCTGTGGTAGGAAACCGAAGTACCCAGAGAAAACCCACGCATGCACGGAGAGAACATGCAAACTCCACCCAGAAAGCCCCCCGGACTGGGATTTGAACCGGGGACCTGCTCACTGAGAGGCAGCGCTCTACCAGTTGCACAACCATGCTGCCCGCAGTGCCAACTTTTGATTCTGAATGTACGGTAGCCATGAGAGTATACCAAGAAGATAAGATGACATGATAACCAGAAAGGGAAAATGACATGATCTTATTACGATTGAACTCGTTTACACATTGTCTTTTGCTCAGCCTTACAGTTGGTCAGTTTTGACCATTCATTCATCTCAAACCCTGCCCCCAACCTTCACCCCATTCTTCCACCTGCCACTTCAGTCTGTCAGAAGGACCATCTCCCCCTCGCTCTTCTCTCCCACATCACTTTCCTCTCCTTCGCTGTAGGGGGGCCGTGTTCGCACTCGTTCCGTCTCTCTATCCCTAGGTTGAAAAGTGGGCGTGGCCTGGCTCTCAGCTCTGGATGTGGGTGGGATTTGTGGTAGATAATGCTCCATCAGTGCAGGGTGAAAAGACATGTTTGGGACAGGGGCTGATCCTCCGCTTCCTGAGTACTGGCCATCGCTCTGGGAGTAATGGATCTGTGGTGGCTCTGTTTGACTGAAAAAACATGAAGTGATGATTATCTGACTGTTACATCCAACAACACAAAACAATAATAATAATCATCATGTCATCACATTGTCATCACTGTGTGTTTCTATACAATGGCGAAACTGGTCTCTGCATTTAACCCATCCACCACCAGGTGGTGCAGTGGGCAGCTATTGAAAGCGCCCATAGGGCATTTTGGGGATAAGGTAAGTGGTTTATGTTCACAGTCATTGGTTTAAGAATGTACCGTACATAAACCTAATGGTCTGCTTTCAATGATTTATTCTCATAATTCTGTGGAAATGTTATGCAGATCCCTCCCTGTTTCTCTCTGCTGCTCTTCTTTCAGGTAGTGTGTATACAGTACAGCCAGAAAACCATTGCAACAGTGAAAGCACCAGTGAATGACATACAGACCCTTTCCAAAAATGTAGAATATCATTTAAAAGTTGTTTAACTTCCATAATTCCTTTCAAATTTTTAATATTTAATAGATGATAGATTCAGGGCCTATAATTTAAACAATTTCAAGTATTTTTGTTTTGTTTATTTTTACATAATTTTGGCTTCTAGCTCACGGAACCCACAAAAACAGGATTTCAAAATTTTTTGAATACTATGGAGATATCAGTCCAAATTTCACAGGACATGAATGTTTTAAACTGACACACTAGTCATCTACTAACTCAAAGCACCTGCACAGGTTTCCCCATGTGTCATTAAATAGCTTCAGTTTGGTTCAATATGGGAAAGACTGCAGACATAACAACTGGTCATCATTGATCCCTCCATAGGATGGGTAAGACACAAAAGTTCTGGCTGTTCACAGAGTGCTGTGTCCAAGCATATCAATGGAAAGTCTAGTGGAAGGGCTAAATGTGACAGGAGAAGATAAACCAGCAAAAGAGATGACCGTGAGCTTCAGTGGATTATCAAATGGAGAAGATTCCAGAATCTGGCAGAGATCCAGGAAGAGTGGAATGAAGTTGGAGTCACAGCTTCAAAACCACCACATTCAGACACATCTGGGAGATGGACTACAACTGTTGGGTTCCTCGGTTCTCTTTTCCAATGAAAGTAAAATGTACCTTTCATTCAGAAATCAAGGTCCAAGGGTTTGGAGGAAGAAGAGTGAGGAACAGAACCCATACTGCTTGAGGTCCAGTGTGAAATATCCAGTCAGTCATGATTTGGGTGCAATGTCTGGTGCAGGTGTTGGTAAACTCTGCTTTTTTAAATCCAAGGTCATCACAACAGTCTACCAGAATGTTTTAGAGGACTTCATGATTCCTTCTGCTGAGGATCTGTATGGAGATGCAGATTTTATCTTCCAGCAGGACCTGGCCCCTGCCCCTGTTGCCAGAAGCACCAAAGCCTGGTTTGATGCCCATGCCACAGTGCTGACTGACCAGCCAACTCGCTGGGCCTAAACTCCATTGAGAATCTATGGGGGGTATTCTCAAGAGGAAGATGAGGGGCACCAGACCCAACAACAGAAGAGCTGAGAGCATCAAGGAAATCTGGGCTTCCATAACTCCCAGTTAATACCACAGGCTGATTGTCTCAATGCCGCGTCGCATCAAGGCAGTGATTAAGACAAAGGGATTCCCAACCAAGTATTGAAGATTGATGTACCGTTTTGAATGTACCATATTTTGATTGATTTGTTGTGATCTTAATTTATTTCTTTTTTTTTTCTGCAAAAACTGAAAGTAGTGTGGGCTGATTTCTCCACTGTATTCTAATTTTTTGAAATCCTGTTTTTGTGGGTTTCATGAGCTGGAAGCCCAAATTATGTAAAAGTTTAAAAAAAACTTGAAAGTGTTTAAATTGTGGGCCCTGAATCTATCATCTATTAAAGATGAACTTTTTGAATGGAATTATGGAAGTTAAACAACTTTTCCATGATATTCTAATTTTTTGGAAAGGGTTGGTATGTTAGAGATTTTTCCCAAGACATATTGAATCTGGCATGGGGAATTCTTCAAAAATAAATTTGAAAAGTTAAATAAAGGCATGTGCTTTCAGATCAACCAGTTTTATGGACTCTTTGGGTTGAAAGGACTGTTAGTACCACTATAGATTGGTTATAAGGACCTATATATTTGCTTTAACACTAGTAGGGAATTTGTGGTAATTGGTAGCTGTGATTATGCAGCGCTCGGCCAACCGTCAGCACAACTACAGATCTTTGATGAAATTTGTAAAATGGTTTGACAAAGACTCATAATAATAATAATATTAGAATATACCTTTATTGTCATTGCACCTAAATACAACAAAATATGGATTTCACTTCAGAAGATGGGCTTCTATGAGTTAAGTCTCATTTAACAGACCAGTTTACTTTGTGCTGGACATGTTCAAAGAACATTGATGGATAAGTCATTTCTACTTTAGCAATGCAAACAAACACAGAAGTTCAAGTTGGGCTGCCAATTAAAATGCATTTACATTATGTGAACAAGTTTTAAAACGGAGACCTTTTTGGTCCTTTTAAAATGACAAATTTTAGAAAACTGACAGATTTTGAACACTCATTAAACTAACAATGGACTGAGGCACAGAGGCTCACGCTCTATTCAACCTCTTCTTGACTGCCTGGCTGACAGCTACGGAAGCGTATTGCAGTCAGCCATGAAAACATTTTTTTGGAGCTAATGTAGTAATCACGTGATACGTATGTAGTAAAAACGTGATACTATGTAGTAATAACATGATACTATGTAGTAAAAACGTGATACGTATGTAGTAATAACGTGATACTATGTAGTAAAAACGTGATACTATGTAGTAAAAACGTGATACTATGTAGTAATAACGTGATACTATGTAGTAAAAACGTGATACTATGTAGTAATAACGTGATACTATGTAGTAAAAACGTGATACTATGTAGTAAAAACGTGATACTATGTAGTAAAAACGTGATACTATGTAGTAAAAACGTGATACTATGTAGTAAAAATGTGATACTATGTAGTAAAAACGTGATACTATGTAGTAAAAACGTGATACTATGTAGTAAAAACGTGATACTATGTAGTAAAAACGTGATACTATGTAGTAAAAACGTGATACTATGTAGTAAAAACGTGATACTATGTAGTAAAAACGTGATACTATGTAGTAAAAACGTGATACTATGTAGTAAAAACGTGATACTATGTAGTAAAAACGTGATACTATGTAGTAAAAACGTGATACTATGTAGTAAAAACGTGATACTATGTAGTAAAAACGTGATACTATGTAGTAAAAACGTGATACTATGTAGTAAAAACGTGATACTATGTAGTAAAAATGTGATACTATGTAGTAAAAACGTGATACTATGTAGTAAAAACGTGATACTATGTAGTAAAAACGTGATACTATGTAGTAAAAACGTGATACTATGTAGTAAAAACGTGATACTATGTAGTAAAAACGTGATACTATGTAGTAAAAATGTGATACTATGTAGTAAAAACGTGATACTATGTAGTAAAAACGTGATACTATGTAGTAAAAACGTGATACTATGTAGTAAAAACGTGATACTATGTAGTAAAAACGTGATACTATGTAGTAAAAACGTGATACTATGTAGTAAAAACGTGATACTATGTAGTAAAAACGTGATACTATGTAGTAAAAACGTGATACTATGTAGTAAAAACGTGATACTATGTAGTAAAAACGTGATACTATGTAGTAAAAACGTGATACTATGTAGTAAAAACGTGATACTATGTAGTAAAAACGTGATACTATGTAGTAAAAACGTGATACTATGTAGTAATAACGTGATACTATGTAGTAAAAATGTGATACTATGTAGTAAAAACGTGATACTATGTAGTAAAAACGTGATACTATGTAGTAAAAACGTGATACTATGTAGTAATAATGTGATACGTATGTAGTAAAAACGTGATACTATGTAGTAAAAACGTGATACGTATGTATAGATGTGGCATTCGTGTAGCCAGTATTTTAAGAGCGGCAGTTCCTTTAAATATATACAGTAGTAGTCCTGCAAGAAGCCACATACCGCAATAGCACAATGGAAAGCATGTCTGCTCTCCACTCCAACGACCCAGGTTCGATTCTGACCTGGTTGAACTTATTTTACTTTTTATTATTTATTGGATAATTAAAATAAAAAAGCAGTTTGTGTTAACCACAGGCATATTAAGTCTATGGTGTGAACCGGTTCGACATTAGCGCCGTCTCCTTACCTTCTCTTTCCACCTCTCTTAACACAGAACTTGTGTTGTGCGGGAGTTGTGGTCAATGGATTTGTTTTGATCCTCTCTGTAATATACATTGTTAGCCATTTTGTTAGTTTCTGTTGCTATTTATGTCTATATTTTTATTTTATGTTTTTCCTGTTTGCTATGCTTGTTTGTTTCTATTGTACAGCACTTTGGTTGGCCTTGTGTCTGCTCTATAAATAAAGTGGTATGGTATGGTAACAATCATTTGACAGAACCTGGAGTTAATTGACAGTACAAGTTGTAATCGTTTAAGAGGTTTACGTTCTCCAAAATAAAGTATTGTGTTAGGTTGCTGTTATATTGTGATATCAATGCCACAAAGCTAAAAGGTCTTAAACCAACAACTGTTTGCATATTTTACTTCTGCCTGATTCAAAACAACAAGCTAAAGTTGTTCTAAAAATAATTTTAGCTACATATGACATTTTAAATTGAGCCCAACTGTGATTTTAGACTCATTTTAGTTTGTCTTGAAAAATAAAAATAAAACTTGGAGAGCTGTAGGCTACAGCATTGTGGTTTCTCTCCAAACTGTGTGAAACATGTCAGCCTTCATACACGTTTTTATCTACCCGTGTGTGTAGGTTGCTCTCTGCTCCTGTCTTCGGCTCTTCATCATGGCTTTGTACTCGCCCACTCTCAGCCTCCGTCCCTCCACAATGCAGGTACGTTTAGGTCGGGGTTTGTATTTGTAGTCTGGGTAGCGCTCCAGATGCTGCCTGCTCAGTCTTGCCTGCTCTTCATAGTATGGCTGCTTTTCCTGGTTGGACATAGCCTTCCACCTAGAACCTGAGGAGTGAAGATAAACTGACATTAAAGGGATAGTCTGGTGATTTGTGAAGTGATGTTCCATCAAATAAGTATCAAAAGTCATCGTCTGTAACAGTCATAGAACACAAAGTGTGAAAAAAGAAGAAGTCTTACTCCAGGCATCCTATAGATATAAGTCTATGCTCAAGATATATACAGTACAGTATTTGTGTAGTAACATGAATATTGCTGGTCGAGAGAGTGACAAACAAAACAAATGGTGTCTTTCAAAAGTCTGGTGATTTACTTACTTAATGTAGTGGTATTTTACACCATTAGAATGTGTTTTTAAAGGAGTTGTTTTATAAACCTGAAAACAATGTTGAAAAAGCCCTACTTATAGCCTAGCATGGAGGAAGACTTCTGCTCTTTTCCCATCCTCTGTGACTGACATCAGAGTTTGACATCACTTCAAAATTGACCAGCATATTTCTTTAGTTTTAAGGTGTTTGTTTTGTTATTGTTGTGCATTTGTGTTGTTCTAAACTCACCCAGGATCTTGCTGATAGATGAGTTGTGCATGTCAGGGAAGGCTTGCAGGATTCTCCTGCGTTCATCTTTGGCCCACACCATGAAGGCATTCATGGGTCTCTTTATGTGGCCGCAGGAGGAGGTGGGCCGAGTGCCAGTGAAGCTGCTTGGGACAGAGACAGGCAGGCCACCTGTGGGATAAAGATTCATACAGTTTTAAAAGTTTTAGATGTTTTACATCTACAGTATTGCATACATTTCAAACTGAACATTATTGCTCACCACCAAAACGCAAAGTGCAGACTAACGATCCATTGTTAGGCTGATGGTCCTCCTTGATCATGTGAACAGCTGGTTTTGAATGTCAATAACAAACTGGTTGATCCACTAAATGTGCTATTTATGAGACTGAGCTGAATACAGCTCCTCAGACTGAAGAAGTCTTTTGGATGAAAGACAAAACGTTTCTACAATTTTTAAATTAATTAATCAATTTATTAACCCTCTGGGGTCAAAATACTCAAAGATGCGTTTTTTGAAGTTATGTCTATAAATAGCCTCTTTAAACAAAGCACAGCTGCATGTGAAGTGTTGCATTCAAGTCCATTGGACAGCAGAGACTCCAATCTTTATAAAGTAGTGTTTTTATATTGATTTTGTTGTGTATTTCCTTCAAAATACAACCAGAAATGTGACAGATAATTTCTGTTCGAGTATTGCGCCCCTGTGCGAGCAATCAGTTGATTTTTTATTACAAAAAGTCAATGAATTCAAAACGAAAATCAAATTTAGGAGTTTCCCTGAACACACCACATTGTGAAGCAACCAATCAGAACCGTTTTTTCCTCCATGTTCCTCCATGTTGTGCAACAGTAGTTTTGGTGAAGAAGGAGGGGGGGGATTTCAGACATGATTTTAGGTAAGACTGGCTGTTTTATTTGGTTTGTATTTGGTTTTTATGATTATTTAGTGTGTCTGCAGAGTTTTGTAGTCGTTTTTGGTCTGTTTTTCAGAATGAAAGGGGAAAAAACACAGAGAATTTGTGATGAAGATACTGTTTTCACACATACTGGTAAAAACACGCATGGAAATTGCCGACTTTATGATGTGAAAATCGGTCTTTTGCACGTGACGTCACGGCTCGTGTCACGTGGGTACCGGGCGCCATGTTGGTGTGTGTCGACGTCGTGATCATTACTGATAGCATAGCAGATCTGAGTTAGCTTTAGTTCCATTGTGCTTTTTATTCCAAAATGCGTGTTTGTTCACTGCATTTTCATAAAGGTAAGCTGATTGTTTATTTTATGCTTTGTTTCTCTGTCCTGTGATGATACAGTTAGATGTCATGTCGTCTCCTTTTCCACCTCAACCTTAGTCACCAGTGACACCCAGTGGCGAACACAAGTACTTTACAGTATTTATATCCTATTTATTATTATTATCCAGTGCTTAAATGAACGAATAATTAACTAAAGTTAAGTAAACTTTATTTATATAGCACCTTTGACGGATATAAAATTACAAAGTGCTTTCCAAAAAGATTTAGTAATCTTTACTAAAAGGCTGTTACAATAACCCAACCGAGAAGAAATAAAAGCATGGACAATAATTTCTAATTCTGTTTGAGATAAAATAGCTTGCAGCTTTTAAATGCCCCTTAAATGATAAAAACAGTTGTGAACTAACAGTTTGTGACTAGGTGTGAAAACAGAGCTAAGTCATATTTAGACTATAACTACTAAGTCTTTAAAAAAAACAGGGATAAAATAGCAATAAGCCTGAACAGGATTTAAAAACTGTCTTGACATATAAAAAAAGTCAAACTCAAAGTCAACTTTATTTTCAAAACTGCAATATGTAAATTGCATTTCTCTCATCACAGCTGTCACCTGTCACTTATCTGTCATCTCTATGTGATTGCACGTCAGCCAGCTTATGAGATGATCGAAAGTGATGCAGACTGGGCTCCATCTCTGCGTGTCGGTCACACTGAAGTTAAACCGACTGACGCAGGACGCTGTGCAAGACGACGTAAACGACACCAGCAACATAACAGCACATCACAAGAAGCTGAGTTAGTGGCACAGCAGGATGAAGACGTTTGTGGCCATCATGTCCTGGAGGAGGCTGAGGTTCAGCTGGAATGCTTTTCAGATCCGACTGATGAATCTCAATAAATTGCTGAACAGGGGACTGTCACAAATTGTGTCACAATTATATAAAATCCTGCAACCTTCTATTGTGTGGCCAGACAGAGACACATTGCGTAAAGTTATGCCACATGAGTTTGTGCAATCATTTGGAAATAAGGTTGCTGTGATTATTGATCGCTTTGAAATTTTTTACAGAGAGACCATCTAATGTGACAGTTACTGTAAATGATTTATGACACAATGAAATGAAATAAACATACAAAAGGTTCAACTGTTGTCAAGATTAATGAAGTCGAAGACGCAAATTCAACAATGGCAGGACTCACAGCTGCATCGAATCACTCATCAACTGTCCACCTGGATACAGCTGCATCGAATCACTCATCAACTGTCCACCTGGATACAGCTGCATCGAATCACTCATCAACTGTCCACCTGGATATGAGGCACCCCTTTCCTCAGCTCTTCCTGTTTGCCCGTTACTAGTCTAGTCGTGTTCTGCTCGTCTAGCTCGTCTCGTGTTTTCAATTTCACCTTCGCCATCGTTCTATTTCAACTTTCGACTTCGCCATGTCTGACGTCGATTCCTGCGCCTCCGGGGACTCCCCGGTCCTCATCCCGGCCACCGCTGGTCCTCCTTCCCCTGCTCCCACCCGTCGGAGCTCTCGGCGCGCCTCGCGCCCCGTTTCCTACTCCCCGTCTGCATACCTGCAGTCTAGGGGCATCTGCCCGGCGTCCGGTCTCACCTCTGCCCAGCTGGAGTCCCTCGCCGAGCTGGTTCCGTCCGGCGACTCTTCGCCTCCTTCGCGGCAGCTGACGCCCGTGTCCGGGAAGCGTACCAGGAAGCGGTCTCCACCTCCCGCCAAACGCAGCAGGGGCCGTCCTCGTTCCTCCGGTACCCCCGCTCCGGACCCAGAGCCGGTCCCCTCCACGAGCCGCTACGTTCCTCCTGCGCCGGCCGCCCGTGCCCCGGCCTCCTCTCCGCCTCTCTCCCCGCTCCCCGGCCGGCGTTCCGATCGGCCTTCGCAGGTCCATCTGTCCTCTGAGCTGCTCGCCTCGCTCAACGAGCTCGTCCGGTCAGTCTCGGCTCTGTCCGCTCAGCGTCAGCCCTCTGCTCCAGCATCGTTGCCGGGTCAGTCAGCTCCCCTGCCTGGTCCCGTGGCGTTCACTCTCGCCGAGGCCCGCTCCGCTCCTCCACTGGGTAAGACGTATCGTTACTTGTCCACAGTCGTTCTGCTTTGCCTCGACGTGCCTCATTTTTGTCTTTTATGGTCAGTTCGCTGACTTGCGCCGCTCCTAGCTCTGCTGCTAATGCTAGGTCGGCTCTTCTTCGTTGATTTTCGCCCGTTCTGCAGCGCCGTCTGGTGCGCAGGCGGTGGTACTGCGACTGCGTCGTGTTAACTTGCCAGGCAGATGGCGCTGTTGTTCCACCATCGTTTCTTCATGTCTTGCTGGTTTGTTTTACAAACCTTCGCCTTGTGTAGCTTTAGTGATGTTTAATCTGTTTAAATTCTGTCGCACTGGCGTCGTTTTACCTGTTGAGTGACTTTGGTATGTTTAATCTGTTTAATTTCTGTCGCACTGGCGTCGTTTGACCTGTTGAGTGACTTTGGTACGTTTAATCTGTTTACATTCTGTCGCCCTGGCGTCGTTTTACCTGTTCGGATGGTGTCACGTTGGTGATGCTTGCACTGTGGATGTTCTGTGCGGTTGGTGTTCGAGGTGGCTGTACTCGTGAGCTGCCTGGTGCTGTCCTGACTTTAATTGTTTTTCTTCATGCTCTCCCTCTTTAGGCCAGCCGTACATGCCGGCACATGCTTCGATTTCCCCGAGGCTCCGTGCTAAGATCCTGCAGGGGCAGCACGTTAATCTGGTTTCCCTGCTGCTCCCCTCCCCCCCAGTCGATCATCAGGTGGCCTCCTCCTCAGAGTTCACTGCGGTCTTCCGCTCCGCCGATCCCCGCCTGTCCAGGGACCTGTCCGTCGGCGAGTTTGTGGCGGCCTTTGGGGTTTTCCGGGATGTTCTTTGCTCGGTCTACCCCGAGCGTAGGGTTGAGCTGGACGCCTACCTCGCCTTGGTGGTAGATCTCAGCCTCTCGTACGGCAGGTCCCTGTTCTACCGTTACCATAACGCCTTTTCCACCAAGGCTGCTGCCATCCTGTCCCGTTCGGGGATGCGTCTTGACTGGTCGGTCCTGGACACTGACCTCCTTGTCATGCTGACCCACGCGGCCCCCTGCCACTCCTGCTCTGCTGTCGGCCATCGCAGTTCCCTCTGCCCCTCTGTCCCGTTTGCCCTGCCTCCTCTGCCCTCCCTGCTGGCGCCCCGTTCTGTTGGGGGTTCTGTTGGGGGTTCTGTTGGGGGTTCTGTTGGG
>JBBPBX010049765.1:0-25222 GCA_038048925.1 Garcialebias charrua
ACACTGTTACTTTTGCACCTCTTCGTCTTGTGTCGTTCTGGGTCTCATTACCAACTGGGTAAACCTTTGAAATCATAACACTATGACCACTTTATTGTTCTTTTTACATATTTTGTGCTAATTTCAGCTTACTTTTTTGTTGCTAGTTTTATATCTTTCAAAATATGAAACTTTCCCTTAAACATTATTCTCTTAAATCTGTTTTCTTTTTTATCTTGTTGAGATTTTAGCTACTGTTCTGCTACTTTTCTGCTACTTTTAACTAGCATTTTGATACTTTCAGCAAAAAAAAATGCTACTTTAGCTAGTGTTTTGCTACTCATCAATATTTTCCTCTTTTTGCTGAAGCTTAGCAGTTTAAGCATCTGTCTTTTAGCTACTATATGTCATGTGTTTGCCCCTCACAGCCAGCCATGTTCATGTTTGTTGTTAAAGAAACTGAAGTGACCTAAAATCCGATATCAGTCTCCTTAAGTTGGTCACCCACCAGACTGGTCTAAGGGTCTTTTCTTCCACTTTATGATAAAGAGGCTCTGGGTCCTGCAAGGACAATAACCTTCACATCAACGTGAAGAAGACAAAGGAGATGATTAGGGATGGGGCAGATCCGATCCAGTATCGGTATCGGTATCCGATACCAGCATTATTTAAGTATCGGGTATCGGATCAAACCTGCTGTTACATATCCTGAGGAAGCTGCCATGCTGACACCTGCTGTTTTTTGTGTATGTTGACTGCAGTCATGTTTTGTTAGTTAATTAGTCTGATTGTGATCAGGCTTGTGTGTGTTCAGCCAGGAACACCTGAGAGCCACGCCTATATATACTTCAAGTTGACTGTGCTTGAATGCGGAGTGTTGTGAGCTCAGAGTTTGGTTGCTTTATTGCTGAGCTGTTTGAGTACTGTTTGGGTACTGTTTGAGTACTGTTTGGGTACTGTGGGGTGTTCTCCGCCCGCCCCTGCCTGTCTTGAAGTCTGATCTTCTGTTTAGAAGGTTCTGGGTGAGTCATTACTAGCTCATGTTTGGTCTTGACTGCTAGATGCACTTAAAGAGTGGCTACTAGCTCATGTTTGGTCTTGACTGCTAGTTGCATTTGTGTCAGCTCATTTGCTTGTGGAGTTTGACTGTGCTTACTGCACTTAGGAATGTTTGCTCACCTTTTGACTTTTGTTGTGCTTAGTGCACTGGGTAGCTGAAGGCTGCATTTATGACATTAGGATCCTGCTAATGATAATTGATATCAGGGATGCTGACCTGTGTGGTTAGTTTAAGCTGGTTTAACCAGGAACATTATTGAGCTTGGAGCTGTTTGGAGCTTTTTGAGCTGTTTGGAGCTTGGAGCTGTTTTGGAGTTTGGAGCTGTTTGGAGCTTGGAGCTGTTTGGAGTTTTTGTTGGTTTGCCTAATGACAGAGTGAGATCGGTAGTCCAGTTATATCGTTTTTCTTTTACCCCTAGGGTCCCCTTTTGGTCAGGTAGTCCGTCTCCAGATAGGCTGCGACGGCCCTGTTTTTATGGGTTGGGCCGACGCTGGGGACGTTATATTCTTTTTGGCTGACTCACTCTTGTCCACCAATTATTTGTACTTTTGTCTGTCTATTTTTGCTCCCTTTTTGTTGCCCTGTGCCAGAAGACGGTGCACTCCGCACCTGGAGGGAGGAGTCGGGCAGTTTTCAATAAAGCTTTTTATTTTTACATTCTGCCTTCTTGTGTCCTTTGTCCATTTAATGTGTTCGGCCTGAGCCAGCCGTAACATATTTTGGGCGCCTCGTCCGGGATCTTGAATCCTTTTTGACTCCTTGTCTGGATCTTGAATCCTTTTTGAGCCCTTGTCTGGATTTTTGAATCCTTTTGAGTCCTTGTCTGGATTTTTGAGACATTGAGTTGTTTGTTCTGGTTTTGAGCAGACATTGAGTTTTTTGTGCTTAAAATATTGAGAGTGTGGTGAAGTCTTTTGAAGCCAAGTGTTTTTGGACCGCAGTTAAATAATTGCTCCTTTTTTACATTTGGTGTGTGTTGACAGCTGTGTGCTGTAGTTTGCACTCTCTCTGGAGCTGACAGGACCAGCTCCTAGTTGCTGATTGAGCTGAAACACGCAGCTGTGTGTGTGTGTGTTTTTGGATTGTGCTGCGTTCAAATGCAGCTGTGATTTTGCTGTTGTTTACAGTGAAAGTCATTAGAAGAGGGGTACAGCTTAAAAGCTGTTTGTGTTCACATCATGGAGTTCAATTTGAAGAAATTTATTGAACAGCCCACGGTGCAGGTCTTTGCTGACTGCACTATAGAACAAATGTTGAGTGTGGCAGAACACTTCAACATTGATATAAGAAGCCGCATTCATGAAAAACATTTTAAAGGTGAACTGTTGACTAAATTATTTATGCTTGACATTTTTCCTGAGGTAAATGATACAGAGCGTCTAAAGGAAAAGGAAAATGAAGCTGCTTTAAAAAGAAAACACGATGAACAAATAAGGAAAGAAAAAGAGCTTATTTTAGAGCAGTTCGAAATTAAAAAAAGAAACTTAATGATTAAACACCAAGCTCTCTTGAAAGAACAAGAGCTTGAGCAAAAGAGACTTCAAGCTGCTCTGGATGAAATTAAGCGTCTTCAGGAACAAGAGGATTTGGAACGACTGAGAAGGCTGACAATTCAACATGCCTGTCATCCGGTGGTTACTGCACCAGTGCTTTGCACTCAAGCAGCCCTAGCATGTCCTAACTTTGATGCATCATCTGTGTCTATGCGGGTGCCTCTCACACCTCAACAGAAGGGGGCGCCTCAAGAACATCTACCGGAGGAAGAAGACAAGATCAATTTGAGTAAAAACTCCCTGATGAACTGTGAAGCAAAACCGATTCCAGTGGAGGAAGTGAAACTCTTGCTTCATCTTCAAGAAGTAGATGACGATCTTGGTGACTGTTTCTTACAGATGTTTGACACTGAACATGAAACTAAACCTGACACTGAACTTAAAACTGAACAAACCATAGTTCAGTCAGATGAGGACATAATAGACTTAGAAGAGCTAAAGGAGGATGACTTTGAACTAAGGGAATGTTTTTTATTTAGCTCTGAGGAAGAGGATGTCCCAGTGAGCCTAAGAGAGATGAAGCCACACGTGACACATTCTCCTGCTCCTTTATGTCCCGTTTCTGCCACTACAGAAATCAAAGAGAAAGTGGTGGTGGATGACATGGGACCGTCGCCTCAACCTAAAGCAAGAGATGGGTCTGAAGAAAATACATTTTCACTGTCTGTGAGAAATGAAGTGCTGCAGCCTTATATTGGACATGTTTCAAATGATTCTGAGTCTAACTGTCTCTACTCTGCTTACAGTGTGGCTGGAAACAGTGCTGTTGCAGCTGACATGGTGGAGCTGCCACGTGCAGAAAATGACAGTTTCCCTCTGGCTGTTATGAAGAGTATCCACTCTCCCACTGGCATCCTTGGTCATGATGTTGATGTTGGTTTGGTGTCTGTTAACAAAAATAAGTCTTACAGAGTAAGCCTAGACAAGCGTCGCCTGTTTGGCTTCAGAACATTTTAAGATAACATGACATTGATAATGTTAGCGGTTAGGCGGACTAGTTTTAATGATGTTTTTAGTCCGTTTGTCTGTTGTGACCGCTACATTGTTGCTCTCTAGGGTCCTATTTATTTTGCATGTGCGGATGTGAGATGTTTTCACCTGACATCCACATCACCCCCATACAAAACACTGGTGGTGGAGGTGTTACATATCCTGAGGAAGCTGCCATGCTGACACCTGCTGTTTTTTGTGTATGTTGACTGCAGTCATGTTTTGTTAGTTAATTAGTCTGATTGTGATCAGGCTTGTGTGTGTTCAGCCAGGAACACCTGAGAGCCACGCCTATATATACTTCAAGTTGACTGTGCTTGAATGCGGAGTGTTGTGAGCTCAGAGTTTGGTTGCTTTATTGCTGAGCTGTTTGAGTACTGTTTGGGTACTGTTTGAGTACTGTTTGGGTACTGTGGGGTGTTCTCCGCCCGCCCCTGCCTGTCTTGAAGTCTGATCTTCTGTTTAGAAGGTTCTGGGTGAGTCATTACTAGCTCATGTTTGGTCTTGACTGCTAGATGCACTTAAAGAGTGGCTACTAGCTCATGTTTGGTCTTGACTGCTAGTTGCATTTGTGTCAGCTCATTTGCTTGTGGAGTTTGACTGTGCTTACTGCACTTAGGAATGTTTGCTCACCTTTTGACTTTTGTTGTGCTTAGTGCACTGGGTAGCTGAAGGCTGCATTTATGACATTAGGATCCTGCTAATGATAATTGATATCAGGGATGCTGACCTGTGTGGTTAGTTTAAGCTGGTTTAACCAGGAACATTATTGAGCTTGGAGCTGTTTGGAGCTTTTTGAGCTGTTTGGAGCTTGGAGCTGTTTTGGAGTTTGGAGCTGTTTGGAGCTTGGAGCTGTTTGGAGTTTTTGTTGGTTTGCCTAATGACAGAGTGAGATCGGTAGTCCAGTTATATCGTTTTTCTTTTACCCCTAGGGTCCCCTTTTGGTCAGGTAGTCCGTCTCCAGATAGGCTGCGACGGCCCTGTTTTTATGGGTTGGGCCGACGCTGGGGACGTTATATTCTTTTTGGCTGACTCACTCTTGTCCACCAATTATTTGTACTTTTGTCTGTCTATTTTTGCTCCCTTTTTGTTGCCCTGTGCCAGAAGACGGTGCACTCCGCACCTGGAGGGAGGAGTCGGGCAGTTTTCAATAAAGCTTTTTATTTTTACATTCTGCCTTCTTGTGTCCTTTGTCCATTTAATGTGTTCGGCCTGAGCCAGCCGTAACACCTGCCGATACTTTTCCGATCCAGTTTCAAAGAGCACTTGTGTTCAATCACATTCTGTGACTGCCCTTCTTAACATTGTCTGAGATAAACCCAATGAAGACACTCTTAAGCCTTACAATAGGGGGTTCCCTATTGTAAGGCTTAAGAGTGTCTTCATTGGGTTTATCTCACACAATGTTAAAATGAATAGTTTAGGTGCAAAAGTTCCATTATACAGAGTCAAATACCTGAACAGTATCGGATCGGGAAAGTATCGGTATCGGTCGATACTGAGTTAATAAGTATCGGTATCGGATCGGAGGTGAGAAATGTGGATCGGTGCATCCCTAGAGATGATTGTGGACTTCAGAAGGAACAAACAAACCCCACACCCCACTGAACATAGGAGGATCTGCGGTGGAAGTGGTCTCCAGCTACAAGTACTTAGGTGTACGGTACACATGAACGATAACCTCAGCTGGAGCAACAACACCACCAGCCTGATCAAGAAAGTTCATCAGAGACTCTACTTCCTCAGACGGCTGAGATGAGCTGGTCTGAGAAGTTCAGACCTCATCTCCTTCTACAGGTGTGCAGTGGAGAGAGCAAATAAATAGAATCAATCTACTGTATTTTTTTAGTACCAGACAGTTCTCTTAAATATTCCTAATATTAAAGGTCCTGAGTTGACTCCTAATGCATCTTAGCATATATAACATTTCACCATATAAATGTACCTTAAATGTTTCAATGTTAACAAGCTAGTAACTTGCAAGAGACTTTGTTTTCATTCTCCAGATCAATAAAGTGTTAAAAATAGTAAAACACCACAAGTGAAAATACTCACTTTTGGGATAAAAAACGTTTTCTGATTGTGACGTACTTCCGGTTCCCCGCTGGGCGCCGCCTACAAGTGAAAATACTCACTTTTGGGATAATGGATAAGTGTGATATAGCACTTTGAGATTTTTATTAATGAAAAGTGCATTATAAATGGAATTCATTATTATTATTATTATTATTATATGGGAAGTCACCTGTTGCATGATAAGGTTAAGCTGGACATCTTGGATCTTCTGTACACCACCTGTCTGTTACACAGGTGGTAGATTGGATGCCGGTGTGTAGAGATGAAGGTGTTGTGTGGATTTTTTTCTGTAAAGAAAGTACAGAAGGCACATTAATTATGTATTTTTTTTAGCATTTTCCACATTGCTTGAGGTGCTTTGTGTACACATATGTAATCACATTTTAACTTTCTTAATACAACATAAATAATAATATCCAGGTTATTTCAATTGCATCCCATCCACAGTGATCTTTATAATATTAAAATTAAATTCAAATAATTATATAATCACTGTTTCATAACATGAAAAATTCAAACTATTTAATGCTAAATCTTTCTGCTACTTGGTTTATTTAAGTTTAGAGTGTCTTTAAAAAAACAGCACACCTTATAATGAAACTAAAGTTTAACTAAACTAAACTAAAACTAAAGTTTATTTATTCATTCAGATTTATTCATCAGAAAATTTGCAACTGCTGCAAAACGAAACGAGACAAAAGTAAGTTAACACAGACACTCTGAGGAGTAAAACAGTTCATGAGCTGAACAAGATGGACAGGCAGGAGTCTTCAGACATTCGGGTTTATAACTAGCAACTTTTATAATGTTGTACAGTACACCACAACATAAGCACAGCTAGTAGCTAGCTACTGTGTGACTGACCGCAACACACACACGACACCACGTCACGCATCAGCTCAAACTTTGCTCATGTGCGCTTAGCGATTCATTAAACTCACTTAATATTACTTGCTTACCTGTGTAGAAAGGCACCATTAATAATTACTGCTGTTTCAACGTCGCTAGTTGCGTGTGATCAGCTCTGACTGTGTAAACAGAGATGGTCCCCCACTCCCGCTCCCTCCTCGGCTCGAACCGGAAACGCTGGCGAACCGCAAGAGTCCAAGCCTCCGGGCGACGGAAAATGCGACCTGAAGAGTCCAATAATTTTGGACAGATGGGACATAAACTGCGCATGCGCTTAGCGTTGGTTATAATTATATTCGATGGAAAAGCCGTAGGCGGCGCCCAACGGGGAACCGGAAGTACGTCACAATCAGAGAACGTTTTTTGAAACAAACCACTACTCATAAAATATTTATCCTACACAACTAAAAACCGTGGCGTAGTGGTAAGGGGAGTCGTCTCCCGATCGGAAAGTTGGCGGTTCGACTCCCGGGACCCGCACCATGTGTCGTTGTGTCCTTGGGCAAGACACTTAACCCTGAGTTGCTCCCGGTAGGACTGGAAAGCACCTTGCATGGTAGTCTGCCGCCACCGGTTTATGAATGTGTGTAGCATTCAATATATGTGTAGCACTTTGAGATTTTCAGTAATGAAAAGTGCGTTATAAATTGAATTAATTATTATTATTATTATATATGCATACATTTCGAAATATTTTTATTTTATTATTTCATTTTTATAAAAAAAAAATTAAATCTTCAAATGGTGAAGAGCTGCACTGCCAAGGAGGGGCGGCGCCCCTAGCACCCTCTAGTGGTGGCCGCCGCTGCCTCAACCGTTCAAGAAGAGGTATTGTTCTATTATTATTACTGTATTATATAATTAACCTTTTTAATTTAAAATTATAATCATATTAACTCTTTTTTTAAAAACTTGTTTGTGTTTTATTTCCAGTCTGGAACAGAGTTAGCAACTGTCGTCTTCCTCTTCAGGGACATCCACCAGATCACCTGCAGCTAAGAAGTCTGTGATGATGACCCTGATGCATGCTCAATAATCCAGGTCGAAAAATCTAAGAAAGCCAAGTCTGGTCCTCTGGACATTCAAAAAACAAAACAAAGCAAAAAAACTAGAAACGTTTCATCTTTCGTCCGAAAGACTTCCTCAGTCTGAGATGCTGTATTCAGCTCAGTCTTATAAATAGCACCCTCTCACAGTGGATCAACCAGTTTGCTGATGACAGCCGAAACCAGCTGCTCACATGATCAAGGAGGACCATCAGCCTAACGATGGATCGTTAGCACCCTGATGGTTGTTTGCTATTCACAGAGGGCTGAGTGATACTAGCAATAACAGCATTGTAAGAGGGGGACAGTTGAACCCGGAGGCCTCCACCTCTGTTTAATGATGGACGGTTTCTTTTCACAAAGATGGCCTCCTTTACTCCTCTCTCAAACCATCGTTCCTCTCTATCAAGGATGTGAACATCTTCATCCCTGAAAGAGTGACCGCTGGCCTGGAGATGAGTGTAGACCACAGAGTCCTGACCTGATGATGTTGATCTTCTGTGCTGGGCCATCCGATTGGCCAGTGGCTCATCTCCAGGCCAGCGGTCACTCTTTCAGGGATAAAGATGTTCACATCCTTGATAGAGAGGAACAATGGTTTGAGAGAGGAGTAAAGGAGGCCATCTTTGTGAAAAGAAACCGTCCATCATTAAACAGAGGTGGAGGCCTCCGTGTTCAACTGTCCCCCTCTTACAATGCTGTTATTGCTAGTATCACTCAGCCCTCTGTGTATAGCCAACAACCATCAGGGTGCTAACGATCCATCGTTAGGCTGATGGTCCTCCTTGATCATGTGAGCAGCTGGTTCTGGATGTCATCAGCAAACTGGTTGATCCACTGTGAGAAGGTGCTATTTATAAGACAGAGCTGAATACAGCATCTCAGACTGAAGACGTCTTTTGGACGAAAGTCGAAACGTTTCTACAATTTTTTTGCTTTGTTTTGTTTTTTGAATGTCCAGAGGACCAGACTTAGCTTTTTTAGATCTGTGATGATGACTGAACTCTGAACTTTTCCAGGGACCTGTCCTGGAGGATTAGGTCCAAGAAGAGGTTGTTGTGAGTAATGAGGCCAAATACAACCACACTGCTGCTCTCTGTTGTTACAGATATGACTTTCTCCACCACTGGAGATATTCACTGCAACTAGATCTGTGCTTTTAGCAGAAAATGTGAACAAGTTGGTCTTTTGGACAAAAACTTTAAACTTGATTAGTTAGATTGTAAACAGTCTGTGTTCTGGTAATGGTGGTTATTGTACAAGTATTTATTAAGATTTTTATTATTGTTACTATAGTTTATTTATCGCAAAGAATGCCGTTTATTTAAAATATCATCCAGATGGGTTGCTTTTATTTATTTTTATACAAACGTATTGTTCACTTGATAAATTTTCAAAATAAACATTTTATAAGTCTTTTTTGTAAAAAATATTATTTGTTTAGTGAAGTAAAGAAAGACACTATTTTTATATAAAGCAAGTATTTCTTTATTCATTCAACCTTCATTTATGATATTGAAATCAAGAAATACTACCTTATTTTTTATAAAAAGTATTTATGTTTAATGAACTCAGACTATTTTACGTTTTATAAAAACAAGTACAAGTACAGTATTTCTGTTTAATGAAGTCAAGAAAGACCATTATGTTTTTTGAATATTTTTAATTAGTAATTGTTTTATTAAAACATTTAAATGTTTTATGTATTGTGACAGAGGGTTCTTGTCAGCAGCTGCTGAAAGTAACTAATAAAGTAACTTAGTAATCTAACTTAGTTACTTTCCAAATCAAGTAATCAGTAACTTAACTAAGTTACTTTTCCCAAGGAATAATCAGTAACATAAGTTACTTTTTCAATGTAACTATGCCATCACTGGACAGTCTAACTTTTCCTTTGGCAGTCAAATCATCTGCATTTTCAAAAGCCAATACGCAGAAGTAGGCACATGCACGGGATGACTTGTTGTGCATTTCTTCAAAATTTAACAAGATAAGCACCTAAAAACAATTGTTTGTTTGCTCAAACTTATAGTAAAGATGTGTCTCAGTCTAACTTTTCCTCAAAAAATGCACTTCAATGGTCAAATTAGCTTCATTTCGCCGGGGCGGTGTAGCGAAATAATGCTGATTTGACGGTTGCTCCAGGCGAGCTGGAGGAAGATGGCAGGCTGTGGCAAGCCGATTAGGTCATTAATAGCCACTTTTACTTATTACATGACACAACGGCATGCCATTCTATTCGAGTGCCATCTAGTGGCTGAAAATGGTAGTGTTCAATATTTTCAGTCCGAATGAATGAAAACGGCCACATCGCAGCCAAAAATTTGTTTATAAATATGAGGAAAAAAACATTAAAAAACTCGTTTTAGTGTATAAGTCGCAGAGCATGCGAATTGTGCACACACAAAAAACACGACTTATAGGCCAAAAAATACAGTACTTTGTTGGGCCTCAAATGGCTTCTTCCTTCTTAATCTTAGGTGTTAACTGGCAAAGATGAAAGACAGGAGTTAGTTTGATCTATCTCTAAATGGCTCACTGGGATGTGATCATTGAACACTAGTTAGAGACAAAATTTTGAGGAAAATGTGTCATTGTTTCTAAATGGCAAGTTTGCCTGAAATCTTGGCAGGTGAAGATCAGTGACTATCGCTAGAGAAAAAGGTTTTTTTTTTTTATATGCTCAAAATTCCAGCGACTAATGTAACGTGCAAAGAAATTAAGAACTCTCAACTTGCAGACGTATCAGACACACTCTTATGTATGCCATTTGCATTTTATTCCCAGCAACCCTAGTCCCCTAAGATACTAACTTAATACACCTCGCAACTAGCAAATGAGGTAGTCACAGGGTCAAAACCAATGTGCGTAAAGAAAAAAATAAGCAAGCATAGCATAAGAAATGTGTGATGAAAGTATTAATGCACAGTAAATGGACTAGTAAATGGACTGTACTTATATAGCACCTTTCCATCTTATCGAGACACTCAAAGTGCTTTACACTACAATCTGTGTCCTCATTTACTCATGCAGCACTCTACTAGATCTCATCCATCCATCCATTATCTTTTACCCGCTTCTTCCATTTTGGGTCATGGGAGTCCCCGGTGCCCATGCCCAGCAATCACAGTGCGAGGGGCGGGGCACACCCTGGATGGGTCGCAAGTCCATCACAGGGCCACATAGAGACAAACAACCTTTCACTCTCTCACTCACACCTAGGGACAATTTAGTCACCAATCAGCCTAACATGCATGTTTTTGGTCTGTGGCAGGAAACCGGAGTACCTGGAGAAAACCCATGCATGCATGGAGAGAACATGCAAACTCCATCCAGAAAGGCCCCCGGACCGGGATTTGAACCGGCAACCTTCTTGCTGAGAGGCAGCAGCGCTAGTTGCGCCACCGTGCTGCTTCTACTAGATCTCTACAAAGCTAAGTGAACAAAACATTCTAAAGAGACTAATCAGAGTTTTATCACATTCATACACTGATGGGACACACATCCAAGGCAATGAGGGGGTTCAGTGTCTTGCCCAGGGACACTTCGGCATGTGACTGGTGGTGGATTCGAACCCCCAACTCTTGCATTGGAGGACAACTGCTCTAACTACTCAGCTACGGCCACCCAGTAGTAAGGTTTAAAATATTAAACATTCAAAAATGTATATTTTCCACAGCAATTTGGCTCACCTGCGAGGTATTGTTTTTATTTGGATGGCCAGATGTGGAGAACAAGTTCATCTTAGCAGGAAACTCACCGCACTAAAGCCTAGGATATAGTTGACGCGTCGCATAGGGCGCGCGGCCAAAGTGACGCAATCGCGAAGTCCCCGCCCCCGCGCTTTGGCCAGCGCGTTGGTTTCGCGCGTGGTCGTGCACCTCCCAGATTTTGAAGCTCCGCAAGCCTAGCGCGCGCGCCAAATTGATTGACAGGTGGGTGTGGACCTCACCGACAGCCTTCACGCCAGATTCTGCAGCTGTCTGCGCCGCTGTGGTCGTGGAAACGGCGTCGCGAGGCATGGAGGAATGTTTTGTGACACAAAATGTATTAAATTCTCCTTCATTCCTGATCTGGAGTCGGACTTTTCTTTTGTTTTTTCGCCAAAACTCACGTGATCGCTTTCTCCTCCGCTGACTCCATGCATTAAAACCGCAAATAAAGACAACAGTTCAGCACGCGAGCGGAAAGCTATTTCTTTTTGTTGTGTGATTTCAAACAGTTCTTCTTCTACGGTAGATTTCTTCTTCTACACCCTTTCTTGCAACATATGCACAGGTTTTAGAGGGTACTGCCACCTGCTGGTCAGTAAAAGAACAGCACTTTGCCAAGCGCTGCCGTGCCACACCATAAACGCATGCACAGTGCGCGCGCAGCACGTGCGCTCCAGCTTGCGGACCAAAGCTATATCCGAGCCTTAAAGAGGCTTCAGGCTCAATGTAGGATGTCCCTTGTAGATGTTTTCTTTCCCGTTCCACAACTGATGTCAATGACTATCATTGTATTCGTTTACAGATTGACGTGCTTACAGTATAAATGAGATTCTGACAGATGTATGTTTTCAAACTAGTTTGTAAAATTTGCCTCAAGCTTTGATCAATGCAGACTGAATGCCAAATCTGTGCCTCCAGCTACAGCAGCCAGATTTTTCTTTGGATCTACTGAAAGCAAAATGAGGCCACTTTGTTAAATTACAGCATTTGTGTGTTCCTTTGAGCTGGCCTTATTAGCTGTCAAAGTGATACCTTGCCTCTCTACTTTTTCAATTATTATTGATCCCAGTCCCGGAACTTTAAAAAAAAATTTTTTTTAAATAAAATAAAATCTCTCTGTAATCAGTACTCGCCTTCTCAATGAACTACCACTCTGATGTCCCTACTCTCTTCTTTGTTGTCCCTTTGTGAAGCTATTTATGAGAGGATCAAAGGCAAGACAAGTGGCCTCAATTTCATGTTCAGTGAAATTTGTAGAAGAAAAGCCCAGTGTTACAAATGTGGATATGTTTCTGCACGTTTTTTTATAGCATGCCCAGTTTCAGTATGAAACATCAGAAAACTGCCGTGACAACTTAAGCAGTTTATTTTCTTCTGCATGAAATACATTCACATTATAAAAATGGCATCGCAGCGCTCTGACAAAATGCAAAGTGCTACTCTTAGTTGTTCGTGTGAATGACACGTCATTTGCATTTCTATCAGTCTAATCGCTTTAGCTCTGCACTCCTTACCCACTGAAAGAGATAATATTATTGAGTCTCCAACATGCGAGCAACATGTAGCTGCACTTCTCTTGACAGGTACCCCACACTGTTTGCACCCACTCTCAAAATAATAGAATTACCCACAGAACCATGGAGCACTCCGAATAAGGGACAAGGCAAGTTGTAATACTGTTTACAAAAAACCGTGCTCTCAGAACTGTCTGACGCAGATTAACTTAATCTCATGTCAGAAATTGGAGTTAGAAATGTCACATCCAAAAAGCCAACCCAAGCTGCGTTTTTTTTATTTTCCTTTTTTAACGCAGAAAAGAGAGGAAAATGTGGGATAAATGTGGCTTTAAGTAAGCATTAGTCAAAAATAAGATAAGTGTTCTTTTATAACAAATTTAAAAAAGCACGCAGACAAACTTGTTTGGAAATCCTGCACTTTCTTCTTTAATCCAGCGAATAAATAAACTCCTGTTTGCTCAATTTTATTCAAATCCTTACATCCAGAATCCAATCATGGCAGTTCTGTTTGTGAGCGCACCGTGTCTATGGGAGGTAAAGAATCAAATCACGACCAGATAATAAACATTTATTCGCCATCCTGTCCTCACAGCAAACCTGCTTCGGTGCTCTTCAAGGAATTTTCTGCGAAGGTTAGTGTGTTTTGTGTTTATTCCTTTATGTTGAATCCTCGCTCAGCAACAACATTAATCTTTTCTCCTATTTTTTTTATACTTTGGCTCTTTTGCTACTTCTAGTTTTAACCATTTGATGCATTCAATTTCTCCTTTCCTATATATTTTCAGTCCGCTCTTTTACTTTTCTTCATTAGCTCTGTTTCCTTAAGTGTCTATACGCCAGGGGTGCTCACACTTTTTCAGCATGCGAGCTACTTATAAAACAACTACTAATTCAAAATGATCTACCCACTACAAAAATGCAAAACATATACCTGTAATTCACCACTCTCTGCAGAGCTTTTCTCTCTGCAACTGTGCAGCCTCCATGCCACACGTTGATGCTGGAGCACAGGACGCTCTCCACTGCACACCTGTAGAACGAGGTGAGGACTGGGCTTCTCAGACCGGCTCGTCTCAGCCGTCTGAGGAAGTAGAGTCTCTGATGACCTTTCTTGATCAGGCTGGTGGTGTTATTGCTCCAGCTGAGGTTATCATTCAAGTGTACACCCAGGTATTTGTAGCTGGAGACCACCTCCACCGCAGATCCACCTATATACAGTGGGGTGTGGGTGTGTTTGTTCCTTCTGAAGTCCACAATCATCTCCTTCGTCTTCTTCACATTCATGTGAAGGTTGTTCTCTTTGCACCAGCTCTCCAGATGTTCCACCTCCTGTCTGTAGCTGGATTCATCATTATCTGTGATGCATCCCACCACAGCTGTATCATCTGCAAACTTAACAATATGACAGCCTGGATGTGTGGCTATACAATCATATGTGAGCAGAGTGAACAGAAGAGGGCTCAACACACATCCCTGAGGAGAGCCAGTGCTGAGGGTGATGTATCTACATACGATACCTACATGTGCATCCCTGCATCTATTTGTGTGTGGTTGTGAACATGCATAAGTGTATAAGACTTCACTAATAGAACATTCAATAGTGACTGCGAAGCATCAGAGATCCGACTCCCAAGACCCGAGGCAGACAAAGGGGGGACCAGAGCCCAAGACCCCAAGAGGGACCCCGAGCACAGAGCCCGCAGGGCCACCCAGACAGGGTTTCCCATTATTTATAACACAAATTTTGGTTGGAGTCTGACAATTTCATTCATTCTGATATGGAAAATATCGAACACTATCATTTTCAGCCACTAGAAGGCCCTTGACTAATATGGCAAGAAAAGAGTCTCATTATTATAATAAGTAAAAGTGGCTATTAGTGAGACACTTGGCTTGCCATACAAATCCACCTTCGTCTCACTCCTGAACTCCTGGAGCAAACGTCAAATCAGCTGCATTTCACTGCTCGCTGATTTGACCATTAATATGGAAATATCGAACACTATCATTTTCAGCCACTAGAAGGCCCTTGACTAATATGGCAAGAAAAGAGTCTCATTATTATAATAAGTAAAAGTGGCTATTAGTGAGACACTTGGCTTGCCATACAAATCCACCTTCGTCTCACTCCTGAACTCCTGGAGCAAACGTCAAATCAGCTGCATTTCACTGCTCGCTGATTTGACCATTAAAGTGTATTTATTAAGGAAAGTTCAACTGAGACACACCTTTGCTGTAATTTCGAGCAAACAAATATTTGTTTTTAGGTGGTTATCTTGTTAAAGTTCAAATAAATGCACAGCGAGATGTCCCTGCTCCCGCAGCTCCGAATCAGCTTTTGAAATACAGCTGATTTGACCGTGAAGTGCATTTATTGAGGAAAAATTCAACTGAGACACACCTTTGATAAAGTTTTGAGCAAACAAATAATTGTTTTTAAGTGTTTAAGTGCACGCTCCCGCGGCTGCCATTTGGCAGCCAAGTGATTTTTGGCACAACACCAGCCCACATTTCCAAGTAGTCAGCGGGAGACNATTCCTTTATGTTGAATCCTCGCTCAGCAACAACATTAATCTTTTCTCCTATTTTTTTTATACTTTGGCTCTTTTGCTACTTCTAGTTTTAACCATTTGATGCATTCAATTTCTCCTTTCCTATATATTTTCAGTCCGCTCTTTTACTTTTCTTCATTAGCTCTGTTTCCTTAAGTGTCTATACGCCAGGGGTGCTCACACTTTTTCAGCATGCGAGCTACTTATAAAACAACTACTAATTCAAAATGATCTACCCACTACAAAAATGCAAAACATATACCTGTAATTATCTTCAAATGTAATAATAATAATAATAATGAATTCAATTTATAACACACTTTTCATTAATGAAAATCTCAAATGTATTAAGGATTCTTTTTATGTACAATGTATGTTGATGTACCTTGCGTAACTGAATAAGCCAATATTGCACAACACATATAATAAATCAGGGGTCACCAACGTGGTGCCCGCGGGCACCTGGTCGCCCGCAGGGACCACATGAGGTGCCCGGGGGTGGTGACAGCAATGTAGATTTTTTTTATTTATTTAAAAAAAGATGGTGATCGTCACCCCCCTTCTTTATAAGAATCTGGTCTTTTATTTTAATAAATGTTAAAAAATCATTAGATATTTTTTACTTTATAATGTCATCTCTACAAAAGCCAGCTCCAGCAAATCTAAAGTGGTCCACAGGCCACCAGTTGATAACCACAGTTGTAGCAGGTTGTTATGGCTCCGGACAAATATAATTTAGTGAACAAAGGCATAAAAATTGCTCTTTTGGAACGGAGAGATTTAATGTATACAGCGGTGCTTAAGCTTTTATTTTACAGACTGTCTGTGAACGCACCGCGAAATAGTGTTATGCAAACGCGCGCTGCGGGACAGAGAAAAGTGCAGAGAATGGAGAGTAGTCAAGGAGGTTATGCTGTATGAAAAGTGTCTCGTATGATCTGAATAATAAAGTGACGTCAACTCCCAACCAGTAGTTTCTTAAACGTGCAGAGAAACATCACAGCGTCACTCACCTGGAACGATGCTTCGGTGGCGGCGTTTCGCTTTTGAAGTTGCTACTGGATTTTAGTTCCTCCACCTTTCTCTTTCTCAGCTGGCTTTTCGGTGGGAAGTCGATGTCGTATTTTCCATGAACAGTCCGAAATATGATTGTTTTTGCTTGTATGTTTTGCTGCGTTTCACCTTCGCGCCGTTGTTTTTACGCATGAACGGTGACCTAAAGCTCGTCATCTGATTGGTTGCCGTGTATGTCAATCAAGTGACGGGATGTTTGATAGGCTAAAACTCAAGATTCAGTTGTCATCTGATTGGTTGCCATGTATGTCAATCAAGTAACGGGATGTTTGATTGGCTGACAATTTTTTAATGTCGCGCTACGGGAAAAAAAAATTATAATAATGTCACGCTGCGGATCGACCAGTAATGCCTCCGCAATCGACCGGTAGATCGCGATCGACGTTATGAGCTGCTCTGGTCTAGGCCTTTCTTCAATAAGAAAATAAATTTGATTTGATTTGATTTGATGTTTATTCATTCATTTTAAAAGAACAATACAAGACAGTTTCATCAGATACAAGAATACAAGTAGGATAAAATGAAGGGAGCAGAAAGAAGATGAAATCTTATTATATCTGCCCCTTATTTCACAGTTTGTTCAACCAATGATAACCTTCAAGCAACATCACAGAATGAATAATTCTACTTATTTTTCTAACTGTAATACACAAACTACATCACAAAATGAATAATTCTACTTAATTTTCCTAACTGTAATACACAAACTACATCACAAAATGAATAATTCTACTTAATTTTCCTAACTAATACATAAACTAGATCACAAAATGAATAATTCTACTTAATTTTTCTAACTGTAATACACAAACTACATCACCCATAATTCTACTTACTTTTTCTAACTGTGATACACAAACTACATCACAAAATGAATAATTCTACTTAATTTTTCTAACTAATACACAATTTTTCTAACTAATACACAAAATACATCACACTTAATTTTTTTTTTCTACTTAATTTTCCTATTTTTTTATTATTTTTTTCTACTTAATTTTCCTAACTGTAATACACAAACTAGATCATAAAATGAATAATTCTACTTAATTTTTCTAACTGTAATACACAAATTAAAAGATGGCACAACATCAAGATGTTCACAAAATGAATAATTCTACTTAATTTTCCTAAATGTAATACACAAAATACATCACAAAAATGAATAATTCTACTTAATTTTTCTAACTGTGATACACAAACGCACTAAGCTACATCATAAGTACAACATAGGTGTAATACACAAACACGCAAGGTTACATCATATATAGTTTTTGAGCAAGTCTTTTTTTACCTTTTTCTTAAATGTATACATTGATTTTTCATTTTTAACATCACTCTCCAGAGCATTCCACAATCGAACTCCCTGAATTGAGGTAGACCGTCCCTTTAAGCTGGTTCTGAATTGTGGTTTGATGAATATCTCTGTCCCTTTGAGATTGTAATAACTTTGTCTTTTTATAAAATTTCTTTGGATATTTAAAGGTAATGTGTTATTATGAGCCCTATACATAACTGATAAAATACTATATTCTACCAATTCCTGGAATTTCAATAAGTTTAGCTGAAGAAACAAAGTGTTTGATGGGTGACTGAAATGTTAATGTTAGAAATTCAACTCAGTCACTGCATTCTTTTCTTTTGTGCCTTCACCTTGCTGTATAGCCCTCCCCACAGGAAAAAAAAAACCTTCTCTCTCAAGTGTCCTTTCCCACCCATGATTTCTTCTTGCCTTTTACCAAACTCCAGGACACTGAAAGCAGGCCATTTATCACAGCTGCAGAGCTACGCCACGTGACCTGAAAGTATCAAAGCAGTCATAAATCTGCAAGGCATGGGGGGCATGTTTCACTCTGTCAAGGAAAGGGTCAGGAAATATTGAGTACTGTTTTGTCATGAAAGGACTGCGGATGGCGAAGAGTATGGCTCCATTTTAAAGCTAATTAGCACAGTGGGATTTTAAAGAAGGGATGCGTGCATCCTGAAATCTAGAAGCTGTTTGAATCAGAAATTGTCTTTTGTCTGATTCTATTTGATGTGCTTGGTTCTCCGATAGCTCTAACAGTTCCCTCCATGTTGGAAATTGAAGCATGAAGTCAAAGGTCACTGTTGTGGGACATGTGCTCATTGCACTTGGGAAAATGGGGAACAGCATATTGCAGAAAGAAGGGGTGTTATAATGTCAAAAGGTATATTCAACCCCAGACCATGATTTTTATAACACTGTATTCAAACGAAAGCTATTCCATACACTATCTGTACTGAAAACCTGCAAACATGGATTCAGTCTAGTGCTTCATCCTTGCTCAGCAAAGCCAAAACATAGACTGCAATCCAATTAATAGACACAAAGTAAATTGAATTCTAGCAGTTAAGCTGTTCTGACTAAGCTATAGTTTTTTTAATACAAATCTCAGAGAAGGTTGCAGTTGGTGCTTTAAAAGTGTTTAATCAAGTTTTAGAGAACTATGAAGTAACTGCCATACTCGCCGACATAAACGTTGCACCACCGTATAAGTCGCATAAGTCCAATTATGGCTAATAAAGTGTAAAAATATACAAATATGTCGCTTCACCATATAAATTGCAGCTATTATGTCTCCCGCTGACTACTTGGAAATGTGGGCTGGTGTTGTGCCAAAAATCACTTGGCTGCCAAATGGCAGCCGCGGGAGCGTGCACTTAAACACTTAAAAACAATTATTTGTTTGCTCAAAACTTTATCAAAGGTGTGTCTCAGTTGAATTTTTCCTCAATAAATGCACTTCACGGTCAAATCAGCTGTATTTCAAAAGCTGATTCGGAGCTGCGGGAGCAGGGACATCTCGCTGTGCATTTATTTGAACTTTAACAAGATAACCACCTAAAAACAAATATTTGTTTGCTCGAAATTACAGCAAAGGTGTGTCTCAGTTGAACTTTCCTTAATAAATACACTTTAATGGTCAAATCAGCGAGCAGTGAAATGCAGCTGATTTGACGTTTGCTCCAGGAGTTCAGGAGTGAGACGAAGGTGGATTTGTATGGCAAGCCAAGTGTCTCACTAATAGCCACTTTTACTTATTATAATAATGAGACTCTTTTCTTGCCATATTAGTCAAGGGCCTTCTAGTGGCTGAAAATGATAGTGTTCGATATTTTCCATATCAGAATGAATGAAATTGTCAGACTCCAACCAAAATTTGTGTTATAAATAATGGGAAACCCTGTCTGGGTGGCCCTGCGGGCTCTGTGCTCGGGGTCCCTCTTGGGGTCTTGGGCTCTGGTCCCCCCTTTGTCTGCCTCGGGTCTTGGGAGTCGGATCTCTGATGCTTCGCAGTCACTATTGAATGTTCTATTAGTGAAGTCTTATACACTTATGCATGTTCACAACCACACACAAATAGATGCAGGGATGCACATGTAGGTATCGTATGTAGATACATCACCCTCAGCACTGGCTCTCCTCAGGGATGTGTGCTGAGCCCTCTTCTGTTCACTCTGCTCACATATGATTGTATAGCCACACATCCAGGCTGTCATATTGTTAAGTTTGCAGATGATACAGCTGTGGTGGGATGCATCACAGATAATGATGAATCCAGCTACAGACAGGAGGTGGAACATCTGGAGAGCTGGTGCAAAGAGAACAACCTTCACATGAATGTGAAGAAGACGAAGGAGATGATTGTGGACTTCAGAAGGAACAAACACACCCACACCCCACTGTATATAGGTGGATCTGCGGTGGAGGTGGTCTCCAGCTACAAATACCTGGGTGTACACTTGAATGATAACCTCAGCTGGAGCAATAACACCACCAGCCTGATCAAGAAAGGTCATCAGAGACTCTACTTCCTCAGACGGCTGAGACGAGCCGGTCTGAGAAGCCCAGTCCTCACCTCGTTCTACAGGTGTGCAGTGGAGAGCGTCCTGTGCTCCAGCATCAACGTGTGGCATGGAGGCTGCACAGTTGCAGAGAGAAAAGCTCTGCAGAGAGTGGTGAAGGCTGCACAGAAGTCTGTGGGAGTCAGTCTCCCCACCATCACAGACATTTACACCTCCAGATGCAGAAAAAGAGCCACCTGCATCATGAAAGACCTCACTCACCCAGCACACTCACTCTTTGCACCACTCCCTTCGGGACGGAGGTTGAGGAGCATCAAATGTAGAACCACTAGACTGAGAAACAGCTTCTACCCTGAGGCTGTCAGACTCATGAATAAATAAATAATAAGAATAAACACTGCAAAATGTCACATCATACTGATACTGTACTGATCTGTTTCTTGTTGCTGCGTTCATCTGTGACCATCTGTTTCTTGTTGCTGCGTTCATCTGTGACCATCTGCTCATGTTCGTGCTGCTGTTTATAATGATGTTTTTCTACTACATTAGGGCTTAGTGTATTACTAGCTGATGTGATGTCTCTCTTAGTTAATCCTAGATGTTATTATTGTATTTCTCTTGCATTTGTTGTTGGATGTAACTGGGACCCTGTGTACATAATCTCGTTTTCAACACATGTACTACATGCGGTGCAAATGACAATAAATTCTCTCTGACTCTGACTCTCTGACTCTGACTCTCTGACTCTCTAGATATGTAGATGTGCATGTGACTACATATGCATGTACTGTATATATGTTTGTGTATAGGTATGGGTATATTTATTTATGGAGAACTACCGGTACTGCAAAGCCATGAATATTCCAAGTCTTTTTTACATATGTCCTTTGTTGTTGTGTTCTGTCATGTTCTTTGCAGGTTTACAGATGGCGGTCAGGTGTGTTTGCCTTGTGCTTTCTGTGTGTATTTGTTATGTTTTGTGGTCTTTCTTTCCATCTTTCCTTCCTTTCTTTCTATCCTAATAAAAAAAAATTAATCATTATGGTGTGAAGAGGATGGCTATGAGGTGAGAAGGGAGGCCATCTATAAAAGGGAAAAAAATAAAATGAATAAATAAATAAATAAATAAATATGGCAAAGCAAAACAAAAATACATCGTTTTACGATGTATATGTTCCCTGAAGTTTAAACTAAAGTTTAAAGTTTAAACTTCTCTGTAGCAGGCCCAAGACTCTGGAACGTTATAAGTCGCAGGCATGCTAATTTATGTTTAAAAAAAACTCTGACTTATACAGCGAAAAATATGGTAGATAAAGTAGGTAGATCCTCTCTCTTATTCTCCTTATACCTGCTGCCACTTGGTGCTATTTTCCGGAAACACAACATACCCTTCCACTTCTATGCCGATGACTGTCAAATTTACTTCCCCCTAAGACAAAATGGTACATGCTCTATTCAGCCTCTGCTCGACTGCCTGGCTGACATCAGGGACTGGATGGCTTTAAATTTCTTAAGCTTCAATGATAAGAAGTCTGAAGCCATATTGTTCCTTCCCAATGACACAACCTCAAACCACTGCATCAACCTTTCTGCTCTACCCCTGTCTGAAAAACAAAAGGTCACAAATCTGGGAGTGATAATGGATCCGTCCATGAAACTCAACAGTCATGTAAACATGATCGTTAAATCCTGTTTTTTCCAGCTGAGGCGACTGTCCAAGCTGAAGCCCATATTATCAAAAAACAACCTGGAGACAGTGATTCACGCATTCATTACATCTAGGCTTGATTACTGCAATTCCCTTCTGCTTGGCGTCAGTCAGGCCACCATTGCACGATTACAACTGGTTCAGAACGCAGCTGCCCGATTTTTAACCAGCACACGCAAAAGAGAGCACATTACACCAGTCTTGGCCTCCCTGCATTGGCTACCGGTTCATCTTTGAATCCAGTTCAAAATTCTCCTGTACGTCTACAAATCACCGAACAGCCTCGCCCCCACCTATCTCTCGGATTTGATACACCCATATGTCCCACCACGTGCTTTGAGGTCAGAGGACCGGGTACTTTTAAGTGTTCCAGTAACTCGCCTTAAGCGCAGAGGTGACAGGGCCTTCTCTGTAGCAGGCCCAAGACTCTGGAACGAGTTACCGCTACTTGTCAGACAGGCCCCTTCCCTCGCAGTTTTCAAATCCCGGTTAAAAACTCACTACTACTCTGTTGCTTTCAACACCAGCTGATTTGTATTTGATCGTTTTAATTATGATCTGCAATGTTTTTTATGTCTTTCGTGTTGTACTTCACTGTGTGCGCTGCCTGTTGTTTGTTTGTTTGTCCAGCACTTTGGTTTGGACTTGTTCCTGTTTAAAGTGCTTTATAAATAAATGGTATGGTATGGTATGGTATCCAACAACTCTATTAAAATAATTCAGAAGAGCCATCTCTTCAGAAGTAGTACTCATAAAAGTGTCTTGGTTGAGCTGAGCCAAATGAAGCAATTCACTGAAAAGAACCCCAAGTCAAATCACTCCTATACTGTATACTAATTTGTGTTTGGTCTGTCGGCAGAAACAGGAAAAAAATTTGACTTGTGATAACCCAAGGAATTTATTTTTTCAGAAAGGGAAAACGTATCGCGTTGGGCTTTGCTTTGTTTAAACTAAAGTTTTAGTTATTTTTTGGAGCTGTTTGTGTCAAATCAGCATTCCTGGGTTCAAATCCTTCTGAAACCGTGATATAATTGAATTTTCTTTCATGAGTGGAACACAGTCTGGCATTTACTTATTTGATCTCACATCTAAAAGTTTTTTTTTCCAACTTTCCTTTATTGCTCTTATTCCTGTAACAGTTGATACTTCGCACAAGTACAGGTAGTCCTCGTCTTACGGCGGTCTCGACACGGCGATTCGACTTTATGAACGCGCTTTACGAACGCGCTCCCATTGAAAAGCAGCAGAAAATACGGTACCAAAACGAAACTTAGGGGAGCTTGAAACTTACAGGAGGGAAGGGGGGAGCTGAAACGAAACTTAGGGGAGCTTGAAACTTACAGGAGAGGGTTTCCACTGCAGCGCTCAGTGGAAACTTACAGAGCCGGCAGACCTCTGGACCGCACGTGGAAATACAGGAGGAGCGGAGGACAGCTGAGCAATGAGCTAACATGCTAGCAACGAGCTAACATGCCAACAGACGTTGCTGTAAACGCTGTGGACCTCGTGAAGCAAGCTGCCGAGAGCTCGGAGGTGCACGAGCTAACATGCTAACAGACGGGTACAGATGAACCGTCCGCGCCCTGGAGGTCCCCAACCCAGGCAGTAAGCACTCATTCCTGGGTACAGATGAACCGTCCGCGCCCTGGAGGTCCCCAACCCAGGCAGTAAGCACTCATTCCTGGGTACAGATGAACCGTCCGCGCCCTGGAGGTCCCCAACCCAGGCAGTAAGCACTCATTCCTGGGTACAGATGAACCGTCCGCGCCCTGGAGGTCCCCAACCCAGGCAGTAAGCACTCATTCCTGGGTACAGATGAACCGTCCGCGCCCTGGAGGTCCCCAACCCAGGCAGTAAGCACTCATTCCTGGGTACAGATGAACCGTCCGCGCCCTGGAGGTCCCCAACCCAGGCAGTAAGCACTCATTCCTGGGTACAGATGAACCGTCCGCGCCCTGGAGGTCCCCAACCCAGGCAGTAAGCACTCATTCCTGGGTACAGATGAACCGTCCGCGCCCTGGAGGTCCCCAACCCAGGCAGTAAGCACTCATTCCTGGGTACAGATGAACCGTCCGCGCCCTGGAGGTCCCCAACCCAGGCAGTAAGCACTCATTCCTGGGTACAGATGAACCGTCCGCGCCCTGGAGGTCCCCAACCCAGGCAGTAAGCACTCATTCCTGGGTACAGATGAACCGTCCGCGCCCTGGAGGTCCCCAACCCAGGCAGTAAGCACTCATTCCTGGGTACAGATGAACCGTCCGCGCCCTGGAGGTCCCCAACCCAGGCAGTAAGCACTCATTCCTGGGTACAGATGAACCGTCCGCGCCCTGGAGGTCCCCAACCCAGGCAGTAAGCACTCATTCCTGGGTACAGATGAACCGTACGCGCCCTGGAGGTCCCCAACCCAGGCAGTAAGCACTCATTCCTGGGTACAGATGAACCGTCCGCGCCCTGGAGGTCCCCAACCCAGGCAGTAAGCACTCATTCCTGGGTACAGATGAACCGTACGCGCCCTGGAGGTCCCCAACCCAGGCAGTAAGCACTCATTCCTGGGTACAGATGAACCGTACGCGCCCTGGAGGTCCCCAACCCAGGCAGTAAGCACTCATTCCTGGGTACAGATGAACCGTCCGCGCCCTGGAGGTCCCCAACCCAGGCAGTAAGCACTCATTCCTGGGTACGGATGAACCGTCCGCGCCCTGGAGGTCCCCAACCCAGGCAGTAAGCACTCATTCCTGGGTACGGATGAACCGTCCGCGCCCTGGAGGTCCCCAACCCAGGCAGTAAGCACTCATTCCTGGGTACGGATGAACCGTCCGCGCCCTGGAGGTCCCCAACCCAGGCAGTAAGCACTCATTCCTGGGTACAGATGAACCGTCCGCGCCCTGGAGGTCCCCAACCCAGGCAGTAAGCACTCATTCCTGGGTACAGATGAACCGTCCGCGCCCTGGAGGTCCCCAACCCAGGCAGTAAGCACTCATTCCTGGGTACAGATGAACCGTACGCGCCCTGGAGGTCCCCAACCCAGGCAGTAAGCACTCATTCCTGGGTACAGATGAACCGTACGCGCCCTGGAGGTCCCCAACCCAGGCAGTAAGCACTCATTCCTGGGTACAGATGAACCGTCCGCGCCCTGGAGGTCCCCAACCCAGGCAGTAAGCACTCATTCCTGGGTACAGATGAACCGTCCGCGCCCTGGAGGTCCCCAACCCAGGCA
>JBBPBX010049766.1:0-10438 GCA_038048925.1 Garcialebias charrua
TATATATATATATATATATATATATATATATATATATATATATATATATATACACACACAGTACAGTGTATCCATCCATCCATCCATCCATCCATTATCTTCCTCTTGTTCCGAATTCGGGTCGAGTGGGCAGCAGCTTTAGCAGGGAAGCCCGGCCATCTCTTTCCACAGCCACCTCTACCAGCTTTTCTGAGAGGATTTCAAGGCGTTCCCAGGCCAACTGAGAGGCATAGTCTCTCCAGCATGTCCTAGGTCTTCCCTGGGGTCTCCTCCCAGTCGGACATGTCTGAAGCAACTTCCTAGGGAGGCGTCCAGGGGCATCCTTACCAGATGCACAAACCACCTCAAATGGCTCCTCTCAATGTGGAGGAGCAGCGGTTCTACTCTTAGTCTCTCCCGGATAACCGAACTTCTCACCCTATCTCTAAGGGAGAGTCCAGCTACCCTCCTGAGGAAACTCTTTTCAACCGCCTGTATCCGCAATCTCATTCTTTCCGTCACTACCAAGAGGTCGTGACCATAGGTAAGGGTAGGAACGTAGACCGACCGGTAAACAAAGATTTTTACCTTACATCTCAGCCCTCCCTTCACCATAACGGACCGATACAGAGTCCACAATACTGCAGACACTGCTTCAATCATCTGTTAATCTCACGCTCCATTCTTCTCTCACTCATGAACAAAACCCTGAGATACTTGAACTCCTCCACTTGAAGCAGAGCATGACATGCTCTGCGCCTGTCAGGCTCTGCGCCTGTCATGTTTTTTCTGTTTTCACTCACTCCTCAGTTCCAGTCTGCATCCCTAATCACTTTCACCTGTTGTCATCAGCCACCTGCCAAGCTGCTCTCATTTACTCACTCTCCCTCATAGTATAAAAGCCCTCTCATTTCATTTGTTCCTCGCCGGGTCATAATCATACCTCCCTGAAGTCTGGTGGAGCCACTACTCATTTTCCCCTTGTTTTTGTAAGTTACTGCACCGTCAGTGTATTGTTTTGATTATTAAAGTGTTTATTATTTTACACTTTGTCTCTGAGTCCTGTTCGCCTGCATTCTGGGTCTGCGTGCTTCACCGGAACTGAATCGTGACAGTATGACCCGGCTCTTACGAAAACGCAGGACCCGCAGGCGGAACAGCAGACCCGCTCAGCGACTGATAGACGCGGCCCCAGGACAGGACGAGCCGACCGTCATTCACATGTACGGGGTTCATGCAGAGACCGGTTGGGGGGACTACAGCTCGGAAACCACCCGGTTACACAGAGATTCTCTCATCCCCGCTTCTGGTCGAGGAGGAAGAGCGGAGGAAGCTCAGAGACGGCCGCGCAGCTCTTTGGCCGTCTCCCCCCTCCGTTCCAACACTCGGTTCGATGTGGTCCGACTCGGACGAGGACTCGGACCCAGTTGGGTTTTGGATGGATCCGGTACCGACTCTCAGTCCACGTCACCGCCGGACTGAACGAGTGGACATTTCTGGGTTCCAGCCCGGCCCAACGTCAAACTCTCCACGCCGGTTGTCAGAAAAGCTGGGGAAATTTTCAAAGGGGGGGGCATGTGTCAGCCCATGTGCTGACAGCAGTTCTGACAGGACTGAGGGGAGACTGGAGCTAACGGAGAAGGCTACGTGCCCATGCGCTCCTGTTGCTGGGAGCGTGGAAGTCACACGCCCTTGCGCACCTGCCTTGAGGGGAGAGGACATCTGCAGCTCCAGTAATTGGTGGAGCAGATTAATCGCAGCAGAGGACATCATTTCCTCATACACTGGAGCTAACAACGAAGACGACTTGCCGGGGGCGTGGCAGCTGTTCAAGCAGGCGTGGAAGGAGAGCTGTGTGTTACGCTCACTGTTGCTCGCTCGCGTTCAGCCTGGTCTGCCTCCCAACTCACCAGCTGCTGATCATAGTTCCCCATCTTCATCAAGTCCTCTTCTGAGCTCACCCACAGCAGCTGAACGTCCCACAGCAGCTGAAGGTCCCACAGCAGCTGAACGTCCCACAGCAGCTGAAGGTCCCACAGCAGCTGAACGTCCCATAGCAGCTGAAGGTCCCACAGCAGCTGAACGTCCCATAGCAGCTGAACATCCCACAGCAGCTGAACGTCCCACAGCAGCTGAACGTCCCACAGCTGAACGTGAGAGCTCACAGACAGCTGCAGCTCTCACTCCTCCACCCATAGCTGAACATCTGAGCCCAGCAGCAGCTTCACATGCCAGCACCTCCTGGACTGGTCCAGAACCTGCAGTCTCAGCTGGTCCAGAACCTGCAGTCTCAGCTGGTCCAGAACCTACAGCCTCAGCTGGTCCAGAATCTGCAACCCCAGCTGGTCCAGAACCTGTAGTCTCGACGGCGCCCCACGTTATCACGGAGGGTCCCGACGAAGAGGGTCCCCACGATGTCTCAAAGGGTCCCCACGACGTCTCAGAGGGTCCCCACGACATCTCAGAGGGTCCCCACGATGTCTCAGAGGGTCCCCACGACGTCTCAGAGGGTCCCCACAACGAGGGTCCCAACGAAGAGGGTCCCCATGACATCTCAGAGGGTCCCCACAACGTCTCAGAGGGTCCCCACAACGTCTCAGAGGGTCCCCACGACGTCTCAGAGGGTCTCGACGACGAGGGTCCCCACAAAGAGGGTCCCCACGACGTCTCAGAGGGTCCTCACGACGTCTCAGAGGGTTCCCACGACGAGGGTCCCGACGAAGAGGGTCCCCACGACGTCTCAGAGGGTCCCCATGACGTCTCAGAGGATCTCCACGACGAGGGTCCCGACGAAGAGGGTTCCCACGACGTCTCAGAGGGTCTCTACGACAAAGGTCCTGACGAAGAGGGTCCCCACGACGTCTCAGAGGGTCCCCACAACGAGGGTCCCCACGACGTCTCAGAGAGTCCCCACGACTTCTCAGGGTCTCGACGAAGCAGACGACGTCTCAGAGGGTCTCGACGAAGCAGACGACATCTCAGAGGGTCTCGGCGAAGCAGACGATGACTCAGAGGGTCTCGACGATGTCTCAGAGGGTCTCGACAAAGCAGACGACGTCTCAGAGGGTCTCGATAAAGCAGACGTCTCGCCGACCGAAGAAGACGACGTGGTTCCCAACGACGTCTCAGAGGGTCCTGACGACAAGGTCCCCAATGACGTCTCAGAGGGTCCTGACGACTAGGTCCCCAACGACGTCTCAGAGGGTCCTGACGACGAGGTCCCCGACGACGTCTCAGAGGGTCCTGACGATGAGGTCCTCAACGACGTCTCATAGGGTCCTGACGACGTGGTCCCCAACGACGTCTCAGAGGGTCCTGATGACGGGGATCCCAGCGCCGCAGATGCCTCGTCCTCGACAGAGGGTCCCAGCGCCGCAGAAGTTTTATCGTCCGCCTCGGCGCCCGACGACATCTTATCGCCCGCCTCGGCGCCCGACGATGTCTTATCGCCGGCCTCGCCGCCCGACGACATCTTGACGCCCAACGACGGGGGTCCTGGCGACGACGATGGCAGAGTACCGGCCGACGACTGTGTTCCGGCCGTCAAAGAAGGTGTGCCGGCCGACTGTGGTGTCCCATCCGTCCCTTTCCTTGGGGTTGTGTTTCTTGCTGGACGGTACTCTGGTCGCCCGCCTGACGTGCTGCCGCATTATGGACGGCCTCCTGGACGTCCTCCGGATCGGGCTAGTGGTGATGGGCGGCCTCTTGGATGTCCTCCAGATCGGGCTGGTGGTGATGGGCGTCCTCCTGGGCGTCCCTAGATCTGGCTGATGTTAACTCAGGAGGCCGCATTATGGACGTCCTCCTGATCGGGCTGGTGGTGATGGGCGTCCTCCTGGGCATCCCCCGGATCTGGCTGATGTTGACTCAGGAGGCCGCATTATGGACGGCCTCCTGGACGTCCTCCGGATCGGGCTGGTGGTGATAGGTGGCCTCCTGGACGTCCTCCTGATCGGGCTGGTGGTGATGGGCAGCCTCCTGGACGTCCTCCTGTGCGTTCCCCCCGATCTTGCTGATGTTGGCCCGCCGTCCTGCCTGTTGCCTCCCTCCGCCCGCCCTTGTTCTTATGGCGGGCCCTTCTTGGGGGTGTTGGGTGCCACCCTTGAGGAGGGGGTTCTGTCATGCTCTGCGCCTGTCATGTTTTTTCTGTTTTCACTCACTCCTCAGTTCCAGTCTGCATCCCTAATCACTTTCACCTGTTGTCATCAGCCAAGCTGCTCTCATTTACTCACTCTCCGTCATAGTATAAAAGCCCTCTCATTTCATTTGTTCCTCGCCGGGTCATAATCATACCTCCCTGAAGTCTGATGGAGCCACTACTCGTTTTCCCCTTGTTTTTGTAAGTTACTGCACCGTCAGTGTATTGCTTTGATTATTAAAGTGTTTATTATTTTACACTTTGTCTCTGAGTCCTGCTGTGCCTGCATTTTGGGTCTGTGTCCTCCATTGGAACCAAATCGTGACACCCTTGGCCTGAAGAGCGCAATCCATCCTTTTCTGATTCAATTTTTGATAACGGGCGATTTTGATTTGCATGTCTGCTGTGAGGTTGGACCTCTGGTCAAAGATTTTATGAACATTATTTACTCTTTTAATCTCACGCAGTCCATCACAGGTGCAACTCATGAAAAACCGTCTCCGTCCTTCTCTCACACCCCACTCCACAGCCATCCTGGTGTATAGTCTTGTGACTTCCCGTATCGATTACTGCAACTCCCTTCTCTACAGCCTCCCCAACAAATCTCTCCACAAGTTACAGATGGTCCAGAACTCAGCTGCCCGTGTCATCACTCAAACCTCCTACTATAACCACATCACTCCTGTCCTGCAGCAGCTCCACTGGCTCCCGGTTAAATCACGCATCATCTTCAAAATTCTACTTCTCACGTTCAAAGCTATCCACAACCTTGCCCCTCCTTATCTATCTGACCTCCTACAAATCTCCATCCCATCACGCTCTCTCAGATCCTCCTCTTCGCTACATCTCCATGTACCCTCTGCCCGCCTCTCCACCATGGGGAGCAGGGCCTTCACCTGCTCTGCCCCTCACCTCTGGAACGCTCTACCGCCAGACCTTCGAAACACCACCTCCCTTTCTCTGTTCAAGACAGCCCTGAAAACACATCTCTTTAGACTAGCTTATCATTAACTTTACTAAATGTATTTTTATTATTTTGCATTTTATAATCTTTATGTATTTTNAGCACAGTTCTGCAGATGGAAACAGCCGGCCTTATCTGAAGTACACAGAGAGCTCTCGGCGGGGAGGAGGGGGAGGGGGTGCGACAGTGGTTCTTTCCAGTTGCTCAGACTTCAGGAGAAATTTGTAGTCAGCCTTGTTCAAGGTTGCTTGGGGTGTCCCGATTAGATTAGTTGATTTATTTATCTTCAGGGCAGGCTTCGGTGAACTTTTACCGTAGCCTTGAGTCCAGGTGCTGTCTGAAATCCAATTCCTCCAAATTACGTGTAGCTTTCATCCGACCCGAGCTATGGGTCCACATCCCCCCCTGGTGTAATCCGCTCGGCTGCAAACGAGTCCCAAACCGCACCGCAGGTCTGCGGTCCTCAACGGCCGTTCCCACAGTGCGATTAAGCTCATAAAGCAGCTGGTTCATTGAGGTCACAGCTCGGATCACAGACTCGTTCTGAGCAGGAAGCTTAGACAGCAAGTTGATCGCCGCGGAAGTCTTCCTGATTTTCCAGTAGCAGAGGCACCCACACAAGCCAAAAAGCAGCACACCTGCTACCATAAATCCAATTATGAATAGGTCTTCCACGTCCTCGACCGAAAGAACGGTCAAACACATCATTTTCCATTCTCCCCAGGAATCCATGATGTATCCGGCCGCATGCGTGTCCAAGGGGCACGCCGGTTCTCCTGGACCGGAGCGCTTCGTGGAAAAAAATTATCGATAGAGGAAACAGCCCACGCCACTAAATCCATGTTCCAAATTGCTTCGAGCGAGCACTGAAGAGCTGCAGACGAGACAAAAGTAGCAAAAGCAGGGGGGAGGAAAACTTGAGGGAAGGAGCGGAGCAGAGAAGCAGCTGCTTCGCCAAGAGCCGGAAGTATAAGACATGGAGGAAATTAAAAAATCATTCAACTTTATGAGCGCTGAACTAACAAGATTAGCGTCTCAGCAAGAATTCCTGACTGGGTTGATTGACGAAGTGAAACAATTGAAAGTCCTAATTAGCAGCAAAGACAATAGGATAGCTGAACTTGAAAAACAAATTGATGATCTGGAGCAGGACGCAAGACTAAATAATCTGGTGATTACTGGACTTGAGGTCAAGCGCCGGTCATATGCAAAGGTTGTTGCGGGTACAGACCCAACAGTAGATGCACAACAAGATGAACTGCAGACTTCGTCAGGAACTTGTTAAATGATAAAGCTTTGTATTTCTTGTACAACACAATTAATGTTCCACACATAATTTATTTTATTGATGTTTGGGGTAAAGCATTTTAAAACATTTACAGAGCTTATTTTTGTGCTACAGAAAAGAGCTGTAAGAATAATCACTAGAAAACATTACTGTCACCCATCAAGCACATTATTTCACCAACTGAAGTTATTGAAGTTCCATGACTTAGTGGATTATAGAATAGAATAGAATAGAATATATCTTTATTGGCATATTTGCACCAAGGTACAAAGTTTTGCAATTGGCGCACGCACCATCCGAAGAGGGACGTACGCACGGAAGCCGCAGCAGTAATTAAACCGTGCCGCCAACAATCAGATATGGAAAAAGGAACATACAGTCGGATAATCATTGGTATTCAAAAAAGAATCTATCACATTTTGTCTTAGGACACTCTATGATAAAGTCGAAAAAACTCTACCAGCTTCAGCACGGATAAAGACAAAGACATGTTGCATTTGATGGCAAGCAGGGAGATAGTCCGTGAGTAATCATTTCAGATAAGCACAGTCTGCCGATGGCCTCAGTTCGGCTTCATCTGAATGCACACAGAGACCTCTGGGGGGAGGGAGGGCAGCAACAGTTTTCAACTGCTTTCGACTCCAGGAGAAGTTTCCAGTCAGCCTCTTTTCAAGGTTGCTCTGAGTCCCGATTAGATTAGTTGCTTTATTTATTTTCAGGCCAGGCTACAGTGTACTTTGACTGCAGCCTTGAAGTCCAGGTGTTGTCTAGGTCCAAATCGCCGAATCATGTGAGGTTCCGAGCTACAAATCCCCATCTGTGCCCTGATGAAGCCCGGTCGGCTGTAAACGAGTCCCAAAACGCACTGCAGGTCCGCGGCTGTCCACCACTGCTCCCATCGTGCGATTCAGCTCATACAACAGCTGGGTCGTTGAGGTCATAGCCCAGATCAAATAATCTCGTTGACCAGGAAGTTTCGCCAGCGCGTTGATCGCGGCGGCAGTCTCCCTCAACTTCCAGTAGCAGAAACCTCCGCCAACGCCAAAAAGCAGAGCAGCTACCACCAATATTCTAATAATCCACAAATCTTCCACGTCTTCGACAGGCGTGTCAAGGG
This sequence comes from Garcialebias charrua, assembly GCA_038048925.1. Taxonomy (NCBI): domain Eukaryota; kingdom Metazoa; phylum Chordata; class Actinopteri; order Cyprinodontiformes; family Rivulidae; genus Garcialebias; species Garcialebias charrua. The sequence continues at coordinate 7,487 of JBBPBX010049766.1, forward strand.
GGCACGCCGGTTCTCCTGGTCCGGAGCGTTTCGTGGAAAAGATTTTATCGATAGAGGAAACAGCCCACGCAATTAAATCCATTTCAAATTGGTTCGAGTGAGCGCTGAAGAGTTACAGACGAGACAAAAATGCAAAAGCAGGGGGAGGAAAACTTAGGGAGGAGAGGAGCAGAAAGAGATGCGACCTGCTTTGCCAAGTGCCGGAATATTATATTATAATATTCAGTCAGTTATGTATAGAGCTCATAATAATGAACTACCGTTGAATATCCATATACATTTTGTTAAACGTCAAAGCTGTTAAAATCTTAAGGGAACAAAGATTTTTGTAAAACCAAAATATAGAACCAGTTTGAAAGGTCGGTCAACCTCAATCCAGGGAATTGGATTGTGGAACGGTTTGGAGACTGAAATCCAAAATTCAAAATCAATGTTTACATTTAAGAAAATGATCAAAACTAAATTATTGCAAATATATATATATATATATATATATGTATATATAATGAAATAGTATATTGTGTGTTGTATTGTAGTTCGATAATTATAGGGAGCTGTTCTTTTTTGTTCTGTTACTTGTTGATGATTTTTTTTGTTTGAATTGATTGTTTGAGAAAATGATCAAAACTGAATTGTTAAAAAAAATATATGAAGTAGCTTAATGTGTATTGTATTGGAATAATTATTGTTTGAACTGATTGTTTAAAAAATGGGACAGATATAAGATTTTTTTTCCTTCCTTCTGCTACCTTTCATTTTATATTTTGTATTCTTATCATTTATGGGATATTTTGGTATTGTATTTTAAAATTGATAAATTAATAAATAAAAATAAAATAAATAAATAAGGTGTTGATGGGGGGGACGACTGGCACAGACCCACCCCAGAGAGCAGGCATTGTCTGTTCACCCCAGAACCCTTGCCCAGAACCCTAAATGTCTACATGCTACATATGAGAGTGGGCACTGGTCCCAGAGGTGAGAATGTTTACACATTTCACTACCTATATGATACCGTGTGCCCACTCAAAACCCTATATATGCATGTGTCTTGAGAATGTCCTGAGTGTCTAGGTTGATTAATAAAATTGGGGCCCAGGTCTTCATGAACCATGAAAATGGAAGATTCTCCCCAAAGTTCAGTAGTGCACCTGAACCCCAAGGCCCTGTCTGAGTGGTGGTGTGATGGAGTGGGTAGAGGAAGATGTCGGGATGGGGAGGAAGAACTGAGGTGGCAATGCCCCCCCCCCCCAGGGGGCCAGCTCCTCCACTGACCCCAATAGGCACCCCCATTCTCCGAGATCTACCAGGGGAGGGAGGCTACAATATAGACACCTTGGAGCAGGTGGCAGTCGCACTACCAGGGACCAAGGCCACAGACCGGCACATGGCCCAGAGGACCAACCAGAACCAGGACCAGCAACCCAACCCCCCCAAAACCGTCCAGACCCCCCAACCCGATCCCCAGTCCAACACCCAGGCCCCCAACCAAAGAAGCCATCAAACTCCAACAAGGATAATCAGCCAGGAGTGCCCAAACAGCCACAAATAGTGCACCATGGCGACCAAGAGTGCACCCCTACCCCCACAAGGGAACCGACCAGTCTACCCACACAACACCCACAGCGAGAGTACCCCACGCAAGGGAGGGCACGCACCTAACAGGCCTAGACACCCCCCAGCCAACAGCACAGAGCCACCCATGCGAGAGCCCCCAATACACACCGCCCCAGCCACAGTCCCCCACAGCCCAGACCCCCAGCCAAGCACCAGACCACGGCTACAGCCAGGCAAGAAGACACCCAGGTCGAGTCCACCCGTCTCCTCCCACGGCTCCCCCTCCCTCCAACAACTGTCTCACCAAACACACCCCCACGGTACAGGCCCCAAAGCCCACCAATGCATCGAGGGCCCCAAGGCCAGAGTCGGGTGCCGGTGCATGCACCAACCCAAGACCCCGACAACATACCCGCCAAGACCGGAGACCCTCATGCCAAGCTGGGACTCCAGCCAGCGAGCAACACTCCCCCAGAACCCGCGCCCACCCCAAACCCAGCCAGGCTACCAGGCCAGTAACCAATATCCACCAGTATAGACCGCCCAGAAGCCCGCATGTAGCCAGCAGAGGTCATCGCCCAGAACCACCAAATCCACCTCCCTAGTCGGGCGCCACTGCCCCGGGCCCTTGGCTCCTCCCATGCCCCCAGCCCCAATACCCCCTCACATCAACAACGATGCCCCACGGGACGAAATCAAAGTGGTTCACCCACCTCCACTACTTGTTGGAGCCGATCAAAGAAGCCCAGAGAGAATGGTCTGATGTGTAGGTACAGGCTGTCTCAAGACTGATGTACAAACCGGATTCCAAAAAAGTTGGGACACTAAACAAATTGTGAATAAAAACTGAATGCAATGATGTAGAGGTGCCCATATCTAATATTTTATTCAGAATAGAACACAAATCACAGATCAAAAGTTTAAACTGAGAGAATGTATCATTTTAAGGGAAAAATATGTTGTTTCAAAATTTCATGGCATCAACAAATCCCAAAAAAGTTGGGACAAGTCCATTTTTACCACTGTGTGGCATCCCCCCTTCTTCTTACAACACTCAACAGACGTCTGGGGACAGAGGAGACCAGTTTCTCAAGTTTAGAAATAGGAATGCTCTCCCATTCATGTCTAATACAGGCCTCTAACTGTTCAATCGTCTTGGGCCTTCTTTGTCGCACCTTCCTCTTTATGATGCACCAAATGTTCTCTATAGGTGAAAGATCTGGACTGCAGGCTGGACATTTCAGTACCGGATCCTTCTCCTACGTAGCCATGATGTTGTGATTGCTGCAGAATGTGGTCTGGCATTATCTTGTTGAAAAATGCAGGGTCTTCCCTGAAAGAGATGACGTCTAGATGGGAGCATATGTTGTTCTAGAACCTGAACATAGTTCTCTG
>JBBPBX010049766.1:11891-25222 GCA_038048925.1 Garcialebias charrua
TATATATATATATATATACCCTACCGCTGCTTTTTAATTTTATTTTATATTTTCACATTTTCCAAAACATATTTACAAATATTTTCTGCATGTAACACATGCTCTGAGAGCTCCTAAAATTCTTCAAAAGCAATGTTCTCCTAAATCTGCTTCTGCACACTTTCTTTGTTTTGCCTTTTATGCCATTTTTTAGCTGCTTTTACCTGCCAGCTGTTCTACTCCTTTTAGCCTATCTTTTTGCTACTTTTTGCCTCAAGTCAGCATTTGTTATTTTTATTTACATTTATCTAAACACTTACTATATTTAGCCTTTAGTAAAGGCTAAACATACTTCTAGCATGAAGAAATATATGGGAAATTTTGAATAAGCTACTGGGACGCAACAATACTGATACTGTAATTTCAAAAATGTACAGCTTCAAGTAAATGGTGCACTGACAGATGACTTAAGCAAAATTGTTAATACTGTATGTTTAATTTGTTTTTTATTAGTTCAATTGAAGAATTAACAATGCATCTCAAACACCCTGACATCCCACATAAATCTCTAGATGTCAATAAACCAGTATTTAGTATACAAGAAATCTCCGTCACTGAGGTTATAAAAACTATATCATCTCTAAAAGGCTCAAAGGCTAGAGACAGTTTTGGCCTGGCAAGTCATTTTTTTAAGCTTCATAAAGAAGCACTTGTAAGTCCAATTGCACATATAATTAACCAATCAATTAAATACGGAGTAGTGTCATCCACATGGAAAATTGCCAGGGTTACCCCAGTGTTTAAGACAGGAGACAAAACAAAACCAGAGAATTATCGTCCTATAAGTATTTTGCCAATCATTTCGAAAATTGCAGAGAAATGGGTTGCTCTACAGTTAACAGAGCATTTAAATGAAAGCCCAACTTCTCTCCATCCCATGCAATTTGGGTTTAGGAAGTATCACTCTACAGAGACAGCCACCTGTTACCTTCTGGAAAATCTAAAACAGCTTCTAGATCAGGGCGGCTTTGTGGGTGCTGTGTTCCTTGACCTGAAACGTGCTTTTGACACAATCAACCACAACATTCTTCTTGCTAAACTAACTCATTTTAATTTCTCTAATAGTGCCCTCTGCTGGATGAAATCATATCTGTCTGATAGAAAACAAGCAGTACAAATAGAAAACTCACAATCTACCTTTCTTACCTGCTCAGCTGGAGTCCCACAGGGCTCAATACTGGGACCATTCTTATTCAGCTTATGATTTACCAAATGTTTGCAAAACTGTAAAAATGCAATTATATGCAGATGATACTGTATTGTATGTTCATGGAAAAACAAAAAATGAAGCTGCTGCTGTGCTTTCTAGTGCCATGATGCCGGTGTCTCACTGGCTCCAGGACTCTTGTTTACATCTCAACACTAAAAAAACAGTCTGTATGTTTTTCTCTCGGCTGCCACCAGATGATGGGCATCCATCTGTGTTGGTCAATGGCGAGACATTAGATGTGGTTGAACAATTTAAATACCTCGGAGTCATTTTTGATTCTAATCTAAATTTCAAGCAACATGTAAAGAGAATTTCACATATAATTAAACTTAATCTGGCAAACTTCAAACATATAAGACCTTCTCTGACAACAGAATCAGCAAAGGCTTACATGCATGCCATGATCTTCAGCCATATAGCCTATTGTTATACCACATGGTCTCACACTTCAGAGATCGTCATGAAGCCCCTAAAGTCTCTTTTTAAGAAAACACTGAAATTTTTTGACAAAAAGCCAATACAGTATCATTACTGCAACATCATAACAACATTTTAGATTTTAATAGCTATCAGATTTTTATGGACGTTTGCCTGATTTTTAAAGTTTTAAATAGACTTGCTCCTCCTCCTTTAATATATTTTACAAGTAAAAAACCAGTACAGTAAACACAAGAGCACTGACCAGAGGAGATTGTGATGTGCAGCGGCGCAGGGCTAAATTTGGCCAAATGGTGGTGTCCATCAGAGGCACACAGTCATGGAACACACTGCCAGTTTCTACTTGGAACTGTGGCACTTTAGTCTGGTTAAAACCAGACCCTTGTCCTTCACTTCGCTTCGTACGCTCGAAGAACGACAAAAAACACATCAAGGATAGCAAAATTACAAATACAAAACAGGTAGAGTAAGACAGTACTGTAATTCAATGCTTTGTTTCAGTGTCCTGATGCATGCTCAATAATCCAGGTAGAAAACTCTAAAAAAATAAATAAAGTCTGGTCCTCTGGACATTCAAAAAGCGAAGCAAAAATAAATAAATGTAGAAACGTTTCTACATTTTTTTTGTTTTGTTTTGTGAATGTCCAGAGAACCAGACTTAACTTTTTTAGAGCTTTGTTTCAGTGACATCAAAACAGTCTGTTATTATGTGACAAATAAAACTGGGCCCAGGTTGTGTGAGTTATGCAATGGTTATAAAAACTGATTGGTTGATTGAATGATTGATTTATACTGTAGAAGCTAAGGTAGGTCATGCTTGGGGATACAGAAGATGTGCTTGCTTGTGTAACAGGGCTGGTGGTGATTAAGAACATGGTGTAAGGATTCAGACATTTTTATTAAGTAACAATATTTTTTTACACTGTTTTTGGACTGAGATAGTTTGTTTTGCTGACCACTTCTCCAGCTTTTGAGAACACATGTTCACACAGCACAGATGAGGCTGGTGTATGCTGGTATAGTTTTACCTCATGCTTGATTCTGGAGGGTCACCAATGATGACTTATTAATAATATTATACGTTTCTGGAAACACAACAAGCACTAGACCTTTGTCCACTAAAATATGCAAACAAATTATTAGATAAATTATAATGAATTCAATAATGATTTCAAATACATAATGGATATATGAACTGTTGCATCTGCCACATTGACAGTATTATCCAGTGATGTAATTTTGCTTAAATTAAATAAACAAGCAGGTGTAGAAGCAGAACCAAAGAGTACTTTCACACTTACCTTATTAGAATTGATCAGCTCAAAGTGGTTCCACATCTGAGAACAGCATTACAAGACCACAGCACTCAGCCAAAAAGCTACCAAAGTCAAAGTCAAAGTCAAAGTCAACTTTATTGTCAGATCTGCAATATGTACAGTGCAGGACATACACAGGACCGAAATTGCGTTTCTCTCAGTCCCTCGGTGCAACAGTAAACATCTAAACATTGAAACACTGAAACATATAATAATAGACATAAGCATAAAATAGTAAACCTAACACTGTCCTGAGTTTTTTGCATAGTGGTATAAGAGTATGAAAATTTACACCAACTCTAAAACTAAAACATTAAACATTTAATGAACATAATATTGTCCTGAGTTTTTGCATACTAGTATAAAAAAAGAGTATAAAAAGTATAACTAAAATAAACTAAAGGTTTCTAGCATTGACATTTGCAAAGTGGCAAAGCAGCGTATGAGTCAATGTACACAGTATATGTATGAGGTAGTAGTTGATGTTGTTGTAGAGGCAAAAAGTGGCATATGCAGTAAGGCACATTGGGCATCCCTAAATAAGACCGTTCAGAGCACACTGTATATGTACCAGCAGTGGTGTAGATATTAGAGTAGTGTAATTACATGTAAGCAGTAGTAATAAAAGTAAACAGTATTAATAAATGTAAACAGAGAATGTAAACAGTATTATGATTATAGGCAGTGATGTAATACAGACATTAGTGCAAGTATGAGAAGTAGTGCAAACTGTATGAGCACATGACCGAGAGTTTAGTGAATAACCCGTTTGATGACACAGAGTCTAGTGTTAAAAACTTTGTGTTGAGTGATAATATGTGAGAAAGTTTTAGTGTTAAGGCAGTTCAAATGGGAGGGGAGGCAGAGCAGGCAGAGTGTTTAGCATTCTGACTGCCTGATGAACAGAGCTGTCTCTCAGTCTGCTGGTTCGAGCCTGGAGACTCCTCAGTCTCCTCCCTGATGGCAGCAGTCTGAAGCAGCTGTGTAGTGGGTGTGTGGGATCACCTGCCATGCGGTGGGCTTTCCGATTGAGGCGTTTGCTGTGTAAGTCCTGCAGTGAGGGCAAGGAGGTGCCCACGATCTTCTCAGCTGCTCTCACAATGCGCTGGAGGCTCTTGCGGCATGATGCAGTACATGCACCAAACCACACAGTGATGCAGCTGGTCAGGACACTTTCTATGGCACCTCTGTAGAAGGTGCTCATGATGGGGGTTGAAGCTCCAGCCCTTTTCAGCTTGCGGAGAAAGTAGAGACGCTGGTGAGCCTTCTTTGCCAGTGCTGCAGTGTTCCTGCTCCAGGACAGGTCCTTTGAGACGTGCACTACCAGTCTCTCTCTCTTCATTCATGCACTCACATATTGTATAGTATTTGGGGTTGCGACATGGTGCTTTTACGCACCAACAAACCTGGTGAATTTTGCACAGCTAAGCTGCCTCACACAAGCGGCACGCTTAAACTGTTCACGTGATTGACTCAGGAGACTGAAGCTGTGGCTGCTTCTGACATCATTGGTCACATGTTTTTTCCCGCACCAAAGCAAGCTTCAACGCAGTGGTTTAAAGAAAATGTAGCCTTTCAGAGCATTGGTGTCAGACAGCCATCACTTGTTCACCTCACAGTGGCCTTCTTGAAGTTCACAATCATGTCCTTGTTCTTCCCCACATTAAGGCAGAGGTTAGTGGTCCTACATAAGTCCTCTAGTTGTTCCACTTCTCACCTGTAAGACAACTCATCATTTTGAGAGATGAGTCCCACCTCTGCCATCATCTGCAAACTTAATGACACGATTGCTGCAGTGTAGTCATAAGTCAGCAGCATGAAAAGTAGAGTGCTGAAGACACATCCCTGTGGTGAGCCCGTATTGATGACAGTGGAGGAAGAAGTGTTGCAGGTTTTTACTGTCTGTATTCTGTTTGTTAAGAATTCCAATTTCCAGTTACATACATACCTTTTTTAATTTTTTATTACAGCAACACCAACTTAGGAAGGCAAAACATCTCAGTACAAAAAAGAAACCGTCTAGTCAAGTCAAAGTTAAAGTCAACTTTATTGTCAGAACTGCAATATGTACAGGACATACACAGGATTGAAATTGCATTTCTCTCAGTCCCTCGGTGCAACAGTAACCATTTAAACACTAAAACACTGAAACATTTAATAAACATAAGCATAAAATAGTAAAAGTGTAACACTGTCCTGAGTTTTTGCATAGTAGTATAAAAGTATGAAAATTTACACCAACACTAAAACACTAAACATTTAATGAACATAAGCATAAAATGAAATAATAAAAGTGTAATACTGTCCTGAGTTTTTGCATAGTAGTATAAAAAGTATAAAAAGTATATCTATAAAATAAACTGAAGGTTCTAGCATTGACATTTGCAAAGAGTGGCAAAGCAGCATATGAGTTAATGTACACAGTATATGTATGAGGTAGTTGATGTTGGTATAGAGGCAAAGTGGCATATGCAGTAAGGCACATTGGGCATCCTTAAATAAGGCTAGTCAGAGAATACTGTATATGTATCAGCAGTAAATGTAAACAGTAGTAATAAATGTAAACAGTATTAATAAATGTAAACAGTGAATGTAAACAGTAGTATGACTATAGGCAGTAATGTAATACAAACATTAGTGCAAATATGAGAAGTAGTGCAAACTGAATGAGCACATGACCGAGAGTTTAGTGAATAACCCGTTTGATGACACAGAGTCCAGTGTTAAAATCTTTGTGTTGTGTGGTAATGTGTGAGAAAGTTTTTTGTGTTAAGGCAGTTCAAATGGGAGGGGAGGCAGAGCAGGCAGAGTGTTTAGCATCCTGACTGCCTGATGAACAGAGCTGTCTCTCAGTCTGCTGGTTCGAGCCTGGAGACTCCTCAGTCTCCTCCCTGATGGCAGCAGTCTGAAGCAGCTGTGTAGTGGGTGTGTGGGATCACCTGCCATGCAGTGGGCTTTCCGAGTGAGGCGGTTGCTGTGTAAGTCCTGCAGTGAGGGGAAGGAGGTGCCGACGATCTTCTCAGCTGCTCTCACGATGCGCTGGAGGCTCTTGCGGCAGGATGCAGTACATGCACCAAACCACACCGTGATGCAGCTGGTCAGGACACTTTCTATGGCACCTCTGTAGAAGGTGCACATGATGGGGGTTGAAGCTCCAGCCCTTTTCAGCTTGCGGAGAAAGTAGAGACGCTGGTGAGCCTTCTTGGCCAGTTTTTTTTCATTCATTCAAGTTTATTTGAACAAGGACAGCACAATAAACAATGTTACATGTTAAAAACGAAGCAACCGTTGTCTTGTACACAGGATTTCTAGCCATAGGCTAATTTGCAAACCCAGTCCTTGGTTGGACTTTTATATAAAAACAGCTAAAATAAAATTAAAATTTAATTAAGATTAAACAGTTCCCTATATAAAAACATCTAAAAAAAATAAAAAATTAATGAAGTTTAAATGGCTTAAACAGTTCCCTCACACACACACAGCTGCTCCTCTGTCCCTATAGGATTCAGTGTTCACAGATTTGGTTTTGTTTCAACCATTTTTTCACCTGGGAATTAAAACCTCTAAGATCAGTCAATGTTTTTATTGCTGATGGTAAACTGTTCCAGATATGAGGACCTTTAAATGAGAAGGAGCATTGACCAAATGATGTTTTGTATTTTGTAGGTTTACAGTCTCCATCAACTGCACCTCTTGTTGCAACTCCTGAGCTGCTGACTTTTAAAATCATTCTGCTCACCAGTTCAGGGACAAGACCATTAATACATTTAAAAGTTAATTTTAAACAAGAAAATTTTAAAAAATTGTCAAAGCTTAATAGGTTATATTTATCAAGTATTTTACAGTGGTGCCACTTCAATGGTTTTTGGTCTAGAACTTTCAGTGCTTGTGAGTACAACATCCTCATAGGTTTTAAAGTCGATTGAGTTGCTTGGCTCCAGACAGTGACACAGTATGAGAAATGAGACATAATCATGGCATGAAGGTACAACTGAGCAGATTTTCCACATAAACAAGATCTTATAAGACGAAAACAATTTATATTTGTCTTAATGGTTTTAAACATTTTCCTAATGTGAGCCTCAAAGTTAAGGTGGGAATCTAAAATGACACCCAGATATTTAAACTCTTCCACTTTTTGGATTTCCTTTTGATCAATCACAATTGAAAAGTTACAGACTTTACGCCGGATAGTGAAACACATTGAGACTGTTTTGTTGCAGTTCAGAGTCAAACAGTGATTCTTAAACCACTGAGACACTCCCTCCATCTCCCTGTTCAGTATCTCTGCTGCCTGTTGTGGAGTCTTTGCAGATACATAGATGATGGCATCATCTGCATACATCTGGCATTTGGCGTATTTGCAACTGTCCGGTAAGTCGTTGATGTATAAACAGAAAAGCAATGGACCTAAAATGGAACCCTGTGGAACTCCCATAGTACATGTTTGGGGGCTGGATTTCATCCCATTAACTTTGACGCACTGTTCTCTATTTTTTAGATATGATCTAAACCAGCTGATTGCTAACTTGGAGAAGTTATATTTACTGAGTTTATGTAAGAGCATGTCATGATTCACTGTATCAAAGGCTTTTCTCAAGTCCAGGAACACTGCTCCAACTACCTTACCATCATCTAAAGATCTTTTAATATTGTCTGTAAGGTAGGAGGTAGCCAGTTCTGTTGAGTAACCAGAACGAAATCCAAACTGGACTGGACAAAGAAGCTGGTTTTTTTCTAAATAACTAATAAGCTGCTCCGCTACTGCTTTTTCCATCACTTTGGATATTGCTGGTAAAATACTAATTGGTCTATAGTTGCTAACTTGCTCGGAGTCACCAGATTTCAAAATTGGAGTTATTAGTCCTGTTTTGAAGGTATCAGGAAATAGCCCTCTCTTAAAAGATAAGTTTATTAAGTGAGTTATAGGATTTGATAAAACTGTATGTTTCTTTATAAACTCTGTATCTATTCCAAAGACATCTTTAGCTTTAGATGTTTTTAATTGATTAATTATATGCTGAGTTTTACAAATATTGATCTTGTTGAGAGTAAAAGGAAAAATTGTGTCAATCGTAACTGAATTCTCTGTTGGATCTATGGAATTAAAATGTATTGCCAATTCTTCCACTGAGTTAATAAAATAATCATTAAAAGCATTTGCCATTATTGTAGGGTCTGATATCATGTGTCCCTTAATGTTCAGTTGAGTTAACCTTTTTTTCTGATTTATATCTTTTTTTGTAAGTTTGTTGATATGTGACCAAAGAGAGGAGCTCCGGCCTCCTGAGTGGGAAATCAGTTCAGTAAAATATTCTGCTTTTGCTTTTCTTAAACAACTAACCACTTTATTTCTAAGACCTTTAAACATGAGAATGTCTGTGTTCAGTTTAGTACGCAGAGATTTTTTCAATGCCAAGTCCCTCTTTTTCATCAGCTGATGTAACTCATAATTGAACCATGGCAGTGAAGGCTTTTTCTGCTTACTTTTAATTGGCTTTGTAAATTTATGAATGATCTTTACAAGGGATTCTGTAAGAATGTTACAACAGGTATTGGGGTCATGTGCTTGTAAGGTCAAATCCAAGTCCATATCCTGTATTTCATTGTGAAATTGTTCAGTATCACTCCTTCTGATCCCTGTGTGCTGGACATTAGTGTCTGATTGAAAACAAAACCTCGACAGACGTTTTTTTGACAATTTTCTGATAATTACAGTCAAGTTGTGATCCGATAATCCCGTGATAAGATTATATGTTTTTGTTACACGCTCTGGTTTATTAGTGAAGATTAAATCAATGAGTGTGCTACTTTTTTTTGTTATTCTTGTGGGAGTTTTGATCATTTGATGTAATGTGTATTTGGATGCAGTCATTTTTAATTTCAATTTACTTTCTCTCTCAAGCCAATTAATGTTAAAATCACCTAAAATAATAATTTCACTTTTCCAGTTTAACTGTTTAAGAAATTCATCTAAATTTTGATAAAATGACACATTAAAAGATGGAGGGTTGTATAAAACAACCACAGAAAAGTTCATCTTAGGAGATAAAACTATCAGTGCTGCAGTGTTCCTGCTCCAGGACAGGTCCTTTGAGACGTGCACTCCCAGGAACTTGGTGCTGTCTACTCTCTCCACTGCGGTGCTGTTGATGGTCAGAGGGGCATGTTGGGCATCCCTCTTCCTGAAGTAATAATAATAATAATAATAATGAATTCAATTTATAACGCGCTTTTCATTAGTGAAAATCTCAAAGCGCTACACACATTGAATGCTACACACATTCATACACCGGTGGCGGCAGACTACCATGCAAGGTGCTTTCCAGTCCTACCGGGAGCAACTCGGGGTTAAGTGTCTTGCCCAAGGACACAACGACACATGGTGTGGGGAACCGGGATTCGAACCCCCAACCTTCCGATCGGGGGACGACTGCCATTACCACTACACCACAACAAAGTCCACAACAATCTCCTTTGTCTTCTCCACGTTGAGAGTGAGATTGTTGTGTCCGCACCACAAGGCCAGGCGGCTCACCTCGTTCCTGTAGTCCGTCTCATCGTTGTTGCTGATGAGACCCACCACTGTTGTGTCGTCCGCAAACTTGATGAAGTGGTTGGAGCTGTATGATGGTGTGCAGTCGTGTGTTAGCAGGGTGAATAGAAGGGGGCTCAGCACACATCCTTGTGGGGCCCCTGTGTTCAATGTGATGGTGCTAGATGTGTTACTCCCGACCCGTACTGTCTGTGGTCTCCCGGTCAGGAAGTCTAGCAGCCAGTTACACATTGAGGTGTTCAGCCCCAGACTGTCCAGTTTAAGGATGAGCTGTTGGGGGATGATGGTGTTGAATGCCAAGCTGAAGTCGATGAACAGCATTCTAGCCGCCTGGCCTTGTGGTGCGGACACAACAATCTCACTCTCAACGTGGAGAAGACAAAGGAGATTGTTGTGGACTTCAGGAAGAGGGATGCCCAACATCCTCCTCTGACCATCAACAGCACCGCAGTGGAGAGAGTAGACAGCACCAAGTTCCTGGGAGTGCACGTCTCAAAGGACCTGTCCTGGAGCAGGAACACTGCAGCACTGGCAAAGAAGGCTCACCAGCGTCTCTACTTTCTCCGCAAGCTGAAAAGGGCTGGAGCTTCAACCCCCATCATGAGCACCTTCTACAGAGGTGCCATAGAAAGTGTCCTGACCAGCTGCATCACTGTGTGGTTTGGTGCATGTACTGCATCCTGCCGCAAGAGCCTCCAGCGCATTGTGAGAGCAGCTGAGAAGATCGTGGGCACCTCCTTGCCCTCACTGCAGGACTTACACAGCAAACGCCTCACTCGGAAAGCCCACCGCATGGCAGGTGATCCCACACACCCACTACACAGCTGCTTCAGACTGCTGCCATCAGGAAGGAGACTGAGGAGTCTCCAGGCTCGAACCAGCAGACTGAGAGACAGCTCTGTTCATCAGGCAGTCAGAATGCTAAACACTCTGCCTGCTCTGCCTCCCCTCCCATTTGAACTGCCTTAACACTAAAACTTTCTCACATACTATCACTCAACACAAAGTTTTTAACACTAGACTCTGTGTCACCAAACGGGTTTTCACTAAACTCTCGGTCATGTGCTCATACAGTTTGCACTACTTCTCATACTTGCACTAATGTCTGTATTACATCACTGCCTATAATCATAATACTGTTTACATTCTCTGTTTACATTTATTAATACTGTTTACTTTTATTACTACTGCTTACATGTAATTACTACTGTTTACATTTATTTACACTACTCTAATATCTACACCACTGCTGGTACATATACAGTGTGCTCTGAACGGTCTTATTTAGGGATGCCCAATGTGCCTTACTGCATATGCCACTTTTTGCCTCTACAACAACATCAACTACTACCTCATACATATACTGTGTACATTGACTCATACGCTGCTTTGCCACTTTGCAAATGTCAATGCTAGAAACCTTTAGTTTATTTTAGTTATACTTTTTATACTCTTTTTTTATACCACTATGCAAAAAAAAAAAAAAAAAAAAAACAACTCAGGACAGTGTTAGTTTTACTATTTTTATGCTTATGTCTATTATTATATGTTTCAGTGTTTCAATGTTTAGATGTTTACTGTTGCACCGAGGGACTGAGAGAAACGCAATTTCGGTCCTGTGTATGTCCTGCACTGTACATATTGCAGATCTGACAATAAAGTTGACTTTGACTTTGACTAACATAAGAGTCCTTCGTGTCCAGATGTGTGAGAGCTGTGTGGAGGGCAGAGGAGATGGCATCGTCGGTTGAGCGATTAGGTCGGTATGCAAATTGGAAGGGATCCAGGGAGGCAGGGAGGACAGATGTGATGCTTTTCATGACTAGCCGTTCAAAGCACTTCATCAGGATGGGGGTGAGTGCTACTGGGCGATAGTCATTGAGGCATGCGGGCGTTGCCTTCTTTGGGACAGGGATGATGGTGGTGGCTTTGAAACAGGTGGGGACGATGGCCTGGTTCAGTGGCTAGATGACCTGACTGAAATTTTTAGGATTTTATACCTGGATTATTGAACATGGATTTTGGTGTTTTGAACCAGTTTTATATGACTGTCGACAAGGGAGAGGGAAGGCACCAGAGGAGATGGCGTGCCCCAGAGACCATCTTAGTGCCAACACAACTGTTTTTCCCCACCACTTTGAAGTAAGCTGTTGGTCCAAGTATAATGAGATGTAACAGGAGCACCAGACGTGAGCACAGGGTCCTGAGGAGAAGTTTTATGAGACCTTTTTTTTTTTTACATTTCCATCATCTCCTGCATATTCGTTTCTAGTTTTACTATGGCCCTCTCGACTCCAGAGTACCATTTCCGGGTTGGTGCTGGATCCATTACGGCAAGATTATTCTGACAAGAACCCGTTTGGATCAGCACAACAACACCAGACTAAGGAATGGTTTGAAACAGTTTGTCCAAGCAGTTTCTGGTGGAGGTCTGGGTCCAGGTGGAAGTCCAGTCTGTTAAGAGAGATAGGTTAGTGACTATGATGAGGACGAGGAGTTTTAGAAGTTTTCTGGGATTGGTCACTAACCTTCTCAGTTTGTAGCGTGGCAAGTGTAGCTGCGTTGGTACCGGTGACGTCACTCGTGCTGAGTGAACTGCAGCTGTGGATCAGACTTTGGAGCTGTACGTGGTTCGTGGGGGATATATCCAGAGGCAGGGTCCAGAAAATGTAGCAGAGTTCATACACAGAAGAGCAGTGAGTAGAGACCAGCACCAAATCGTGATCCGTAGGCGTAGATTAAGGAGGAGGAAGGCAGACTTGTTACCATGGTCAGATGTAGCTGTAATAAATCCAAAAAGGGTAAAGCAAAGTGAAGAGTCTGGGAACACAGGCAAAGGGTCAAGGCAAGGAAGAAGACAAGCATGAAATGCTGGATATTTACTGGCAAAGATCCTTCTATAATCTGGCAATGATTGAATTGAAATCTAGTGTTTTTAAAGGGCAGGTGACAGGTGGATGGCATGAGCACTGATTGCAGAGGGGGTGTGGTGCTGGATGAATGGAGCAGGGTGAAGAGAGCCAAGATGAACTATGATACTGAATAAAACATGACCAGATATACTGTGGCCTCAGAAAGGGGTAAAACATGACATGACCATTAAATAACTTGAGGAAGTACCATTACGTTGAACACATTGCCTTTGGTCTGAGAGATAGGTAGTGAACCAATCAATGGTGTGAGCTGAAAAAACAATTTCTGAGAGTTTATGACATAAGATGTCATGGTCCACAGTGTCAAAAGCTTTAGACAAGTTTAAGTTAAGTGCAGCACAATAATCCTTAACATCCAGTGCTTCAGCAATGTCATTAAGAACCTTCAGTGAAGCAGTGGTTGTGCTGTGTTGTTTCCTGAAACCAGGTTGATGGAGAGGTAAGATGTTAAATGAGTCCAAATACATTTTGATTTGTGAGTTTATCAGTTTTTCTAGAAGCTTAACTAAAATGCAGAGTTTAGACACTGGTCGATAGTTGTTAAGTGAGGTGGGTTCACCTCCCTTCAGCAAAGGTGAAACAAATGTCATTTTCTAAGCGTCTGGAATGGAGTTTTTGCTTATGGACAGGTTAAAGATGTGGGACATGTGGGATGTGGAATGACATGAATGAACTTAAAACAGTTTGTAGAATAGAGCATCATGAAGTTCAGTCAATTTCCTTGTATTACCGTAGTTTACCGGCAGGTCAAGACAGACGCTATGGCCAAGGATTGAAAAGGCATGAATGGAAGGTAAGGCTACAGGGTTCAGAGGACCCTTTGCCTACATTGAAGGGAA
>JBBPBX010049767.1:8695-25221 GCA_038048925.1 Garcialebias charrua
TATGGGTGCTACAGATAAATTAATTGTTTCTGTTAACGTCTCTGCTATTTCACTGTCATCTGCCTCCGGTTTATTAAGTACTGTATTCATTATTCTGAATAAACATGTCAAATGTAGCCATACATAAAGGTTGTAATAATTTATTACCTTATGTGAATTAGTGCTGAACAAAAAACTGAACAAAAACATTACCGTATTTTCTGGACTATAGATCGCGGCTTTTTGCCTAATTTGCATGCCCTGCGACCTATAGAGAGGTGAGACCTATTTATGGATTTTTTCCCATATTTTTAGACCAAATTTTGGCTCAGATATGACCGTTTTTCATTTTGGCAAAAAATGGTGCAGTACCACTTTTTCTGCTAGGGGACACTTCCAGAGAGTCCACCGACCGTTTCCAGCTCACGTGTCCAAAAAAAGCCTCCTCTTCTCGGACTGGCTCTGTCGCTACCCGGCCTCCTGCTCTGGAGGTAACTTCTGTTTGCTGTGTTTCTTAGCTGTGTTTCTTAGCAAGATAAGTCCAGAACCACAAGACAGATTTTTATCAAACTTACAGAATGTAATCACTGTATGGACATTTACAACTGACTAGCTTTATGAGATGTTTGAGATTTTTAAAAAATCGTTCTTTTAGCTTCGTTGTTAGCGGTTAGCTACCGTAAACAGATACCTACTATTTAGATAAATAGCTCATAAACCACTCGGCTGATATTTTTTTAGCTTACAGAGTGTAATTATGGTAAATGGTAAATGGAGCTTATTTATATAGCGCTTTCCAGCCCCCTGTGAGGAGCCCCAAAGCGCTTTACAATACCAACCATCCACCCATTCATACACGCATTTATACACCGGTAGCGGCGACTGCCATGCAAGGCGCCTTCCAGTCCTACCGGGAGCAACTCGGGGTTAAGTGTCTTGCCCAAGGACACAACAACACATGGTGTGGGGAACTGGGATTCGAACCTCCAACCTTCTGATCGGGGGACAACTGCCATTACCACTACGCCACGGCCGCCCCAGAATAATAATAATTATATGAGTTTCATTTACAAACTGTTGCCCTGTATAAGACATTTGAGATAAAATTCAATTTTTTATTCGTTGTTTTAGAGACGGAATCGTCTGGTGTTAGCTTCCGTTTTATTTCCGTGTATATTATAAATAATAGCTCATAAACCACTCGGCTAATAAACCACTAACCCTTGTGCTATAATGTCAGCTATAATTTTTAGCAAACAAATAATTGTTTTTACCGTGTTAATCTTCTTAAAAGCCTTGCTGTGCGCTCCTGTGGCAGACATTTGCAACAGAGATAAACACTCGGTCCATATTTAATAATAATAATAATAATAATGAATTCAATTTATAACGCACTTTTCATTAGTGAAAATCTCTAAGTGCTACACACATTGGCCCTCATGCACGAAACAGTTCGTATTCTTATCCTAAATGTCTCCTACTTTTGTTCGTACGAAGTGTTCGTACGAACATGCCACGTCAGATCCAACAAAGTCTTCTATCCACAGGAAAAGCGTGTAAACGGGCTGCTTAAAGTTGATGAATCTCACCTGTTCTAAACAGCTGCGCGTGCACGCGTGAGCTTATTTACATGATTCCCACCCCTCAAAACGCCATATAAGGCTACGTTTCCTGCCTCAGAGGCAGAACGTGTACGTTCATAAAATGACAGCGAAAAGTAAAAAAGAAGAACTCTACCGGTGCGGAGGATGAAGTTCTGTGGTCTCTGAGGACAAGAAAAGAAAATCTGTCCTTATTAGCAGCGTCACTCATGGAAGTAAATGACCAGCTAAAACCAAAGAAAGTTTGTTTATAATAAATGTGGACCTCGAAACATGCATGCGTACTGGTGGCTTACTGGTTAAAGCATTGCACTGTTAGCTGTTCCTAACCTTTTTTCTACACCTCGTGGGATCGAGTCCCACAAGGTATGATTCTTTTTTTTTCCTTCTTACTTTAGATTATTTATTCATTCCAAATTAAAAAGGCTTTATGCTTTATTTCTTGTTGTATTGTAAATAGTTTTCTTGTGTTTTTTAAATCTGGAATGAATTAAAAAAAAAAAAAAAAGTTGTCCTCCCACGGGAGGCGATCCCATGACCTTCGGAACTGCGACGCAGTGCTCTACTGACTGAGCCACATCAGAGCTATGACAGCAGCTGGAGGAAGTCTGTGTAAAGTCTGGCTTACCGAAGTCTGCGATACCGCGGCAAATTAAACTTAAATTAATTCATGGTTTAAGTTGATTTCAGTTTGAGATCTTCATATTAATATTGTAGTGTTAGAAAACGGCATTGATAACAAATTGATTTTCATTTAAATACTTTAATCCGTTAGTCATTATTACATTTAAAATTATAATTCGACTTCAAACAGAACCTATTGTCAAAAACAATTGTGGTGCGTGACTTTTTTAAACTCTAAACATTTCCTAAATAACGAAATATGAAGTTATTTGTGGAGTAATGCTGTCTGGATGACAGCAGACGGACCGCTCGTAAAATATACGACAGGTCCGGACCACACGTAGATTTTGTTCGTATCTGAAAAAAATCGTAGGATACGTGAACATTGTTGAATGCCACATATGCTCCTAAATCACTCGTAAGCACAGTTTAAGCACAAATCTGTGCGTACGAACGGTTCATGAATGAGGGCCATTGAATGCTACACACATTCATACACCGGTAGCGGCAGACTACCATGCAAGGTGCTTTCCAGTCCTACCGGGAGCAACTCTGGGTTAAGTGTCTTGCCCAAGGACACAACGACACATGGTGTGGGGAACCGGGATTCGAACCGCCAACCTTCCGATCGGGGGACGACTGCCATTACCACTACGCCACGGCCGCCCCAGTGACGCGTCCCGTCAGCAGTGGATGACGCGTTACGTCGGCTGTGACGTAGGTGCAACCTGTTTATGTATTTTACCAATTTTTGGGCAATAATTGGACAAAACGACCTATATTCCGGTACGACCTATATTCCGGAAAATACGGTAGTTGTCTAAAACTCAAAACATTAAAAGTAATGTTATCTTTGCCGCTTTCTTTGTAACCTACAAAGCTCTCAACAACCTAGCACTGTCTTGTATTACAGATCTTATTGTTCCAATTTTCTTAACAAAGCACTTCACTCTCAAACTGCAGGTTTACTTGCAGTCCCTAGTGTATCTGTTTGTCCTTCCTGTTCCTCTCAAACCCAGTCGGCCGAAGCAGATGGCTGCTTGTCCTGAGCCTGGTTCTGCTAAAGGTTTCTTCCTCATGACGGAGTGTTTCCTTTCCACTGTTGTCTTCATGCTTGCTCAAAATGAGAATCTGCGATGAAGTTAACCTCAGCCAGCTCCTCAGATAAATTTTCATTCAACCTTTATTTATACAGGCTAGCCTCGTTGAGTCACGGGGACTCATTTACAAGAGGGACCTGTCTCACTCACACCAAACAACCATCCACTCTCACACTCACACCTAGGGTCAATTTAGAGTCACCAATCAGCCTAACAAGCATGTTTTTTGGTCTGTGGGAGGAAACCGGAGTACCCGGAGGAAACCCACGCATGCACGGGGAGAACATGCAAACTCCACCCAGAAAGGCCCCGGACCGGGATTTGAACCGGCAACCTTCTTGCTGAGAGGCAGCAGCTCTACCAGTTGTGCCACCGTGCTGCCCAAATAATGTTATTTCTTAAGTTCATCTTCAACCATCCAGGTTACAACATCCAATAATGGTCAATCAGGTCATCTGGACAGTTTCTTTTTTGTGGAAAGACGTTTTGCCCTCTATCTGGGGGGCTTAATCAGGCGGAGGAGTATTTGAACTTAGATGAAGTTTGATGTCTTAAACACCTTTGGCTGTGGCTGCCTACCTGGGAGAAGTTGATGGGGGACAGGCCAGCCCCCAGAAATCCTCTTATCACCAGCAAACTGGTTGGTCCACTAAAGGAGTGTACTGTTTAGTGGGGAAAACTAGGGGTGCACCGATTTCAATTTTCTGGCCGATCACCGATCACCGATTTTTAGAAAATCTGACCTGCCGATTCCGATTTTGGCCGATACCCGATTTTCAGGTGTTAAAAGGTCAAAATGCACCCTAAATTTTCAGGATTTTACAACCTTTACTAAGGCAGATGAGATCGGTGGAAAAAAATCGGCTTCTCATTTAAAGATCGGCCGATCACCGATTTCCCCAAATTAAGGAAATCGGGGCCGATTTATCGGCCGGCCGATTTATCGGTGCATCCCTAGGGAAAACGGTTTACTTGGGACTCCTCAAACTGATAAAGCCCTCCGGATAGAGGGCGAAACGTCTTTCCACAAAAAAGAAACTGTCCAGATGACCTGACTGACCATTACTGGGTTATTAACTTTTTTACACAAATGTTTCTGTTCAGCGCCCTGAGATGACTTCTGTTGTGACTTGACGCTATATAAATAAACTGAATTGAATTGTACAAGTTACAGTACCTCAACAAGTGTGGCATTACCGCAATTATATGAACATACATTTCATTGTTTAGTTTGACTTTTCTGTACATTAACACCAATTACAAATTTGAGAATACCCGGTACATAAATCTGTCCGTATTTTTTTGAGGAATTGAAAACATCAAGGGAATGAACAAACAGCTGCATCGTTTTGCTACTGAAGACAAAATATACTGTACTCTCGTATGAAGCACTATTTTTTTCCTTCCTTGCTTTGGGAGAGGTGGCAGCTTTTTTTGCCCCCCCACATTCTTCCTTCTCCCAGCTCCGCTCTCTGTGTGTCTGAAGCACCTCAGGTACTCATCTCCCAAACGTAAATTAAGATTATGGATCTGGTATCATGGACGATCAACTCTATTGACAAGATTTTTTCAACAAAACGACGAGGTTCGGGGAAACCAGCGTGTCCAGCTCAGAGGCACACTGCGGGATACGTCATGGACTTGTGGGGAGTGTGGCAGGTGATGTGTCTCTCAGTCCTGTCTGAGGAGGACATTGAAGACGTTTACATAATTGGATTTATGATAGCAGGGACTCTGCTTTTTGGCATTGGCGGGGCTCTGTTCTGTGCTTTTTGGCATGGGCGGGGCTCTGTTCTATCGGAAATTGAAGAAGGCAGCGGCAGCAGTTTCGGCCATGACAAAGCTTTTGGACCAGTGTGAAGGTTTGATCCGTCCCATGACCTCGCAAAATCAGCTGATTTACGAGCTAAACCGTAAGGTGGAGGCGATTTATGAGAATCGCTGGCCACCTGCGGCTTCTGGGACTCAGAGTGGTGGGCTCGACCTTGGGGGAGACTCATAGCATGGATCAGTGGAATGGATTCCCATAATTAGGCCATTTTGGAAACAGATCGTCCAGATGGACTCAGGCTGAAGAAAAAATCTGTCTGCCTGAAGAAAATCAACAATCAAGCTCATCTGAATCTGACTCCCTGTCGGTCTTGGAAATGGGCTGACTATCAAATTTCTCCTGGTTCATGAGTAATCAAGGATAATAAGCTTCATCTATCCCACCCCCCTCCCCTCCCCCGAACTTTCTGTGCAAGCTTATCAGAACTGCTGGTTGAACAACATCATCAGAACTGTGGCCGATCTGAAAAAGGCTCATGGACAAATCTCACCACCTCAACCTCAAATGCATGTAATTTGTATGCAATTTGTTTTTAATTGTGCTTGCTGATAAGAGTTTTTTGATGTCTCAAATCATGTCCTGATAGACAAGATGTGAAAGATCTTTTTAGTAATACAACTATACCCTCATGGTTCTTTCCACTTTTCATATCTAAGATAATTATTCTGAAAAGAATAAGAATGGCCACGCTGATAAAATTAGCTGCAGCTTCGCACACTCCGTCCATCTTTCGGGCGACTATTCGTACATGTTCTCGCTGTACCTCGGTGCAATGATAATAAAGCTTATTCCAATTCTGATTCTGAAGACAGGCTTTCTTTTAGTCAACATTTGAAAAGTCCCTACAAAGCCAACTTTTCTTTCAGCTGATTACCCTTTAAACACCAAGCGTAACATGTCTGTGCGAGGAAGCGAATCATCTTTGAAAGACTTGGATTGAGAGTTAAAAAGTGCAAGGGAGGAATGCAGTGTAGCTTGGAGGGTACTGAGCTTTCACTTCAAGACAGAAGCTTTAACACAAGCCGACAGATGGGAGTGCTCAGATGTTGTGGCTTCGTATATGGGCATGCAATAACGTGTGTTTGACTGAGTGCTCACTGCTAGTGCGAGTCTGGCAGAAGATGCTGTGAGAAATGTAACCTTGGCAAATAGTCTTATCTGGAGGCAAGCATAATCAGTGGCGATCGGCTGGATTACATAGAGTAGTTGAGACAATGAGCAGTTCACTATATGAACAATACAGAACAATCTGGGGAAAAAAAAAACATATTTTGTCATTTTATTTCATTAGCAAACCATTTATTATTTATTCAACCAGAAAGTTATCTGATAATAGAATCTCTGTTTCAAGTAAAGTGCTATGTGTCATCATTGTCCAACCATTGCACCTGGGATACATCCAGGTGGAGCAGTGGGCAGCCGGCGAGCAATTAGGGATTAGGTGTCTTGCTCAGGGACACCAGGACATGTGAGAATGGCTGGGGAGCAAACCTGGGACTTTCGGGTCACGAGTTGGCTGTCCTCCTACCTCTACCCCATTTCGGCCCCTTGGAAGACCTTGTCAACATGGCGCATTTTGGTTATGCTAATTTCGGGAACAAACAAACAAATTTGACTTGAGAAATAAAGATCTTTGTATCATTGACATTAAAAATTCCTTGTACACTTTGTTGATCAACTGAAAATAGATTTAAATCAGTTTAATATTTAGTCATAAACATACATTTACAGTAGTCCCTCACTACCATGTGGTTTGACTTTCACAGACTCACCGTTTCACGGGTTTTCAATGTAAGATTGTACACAAGACATGATTGGTTGACTGATGGAAGGCGACCAACCAGAGCATTGCGCTCTGTATCCCAGGAGCTGATGGGCTCAGTAACTAGCATCAGTCTGTCTTCCCTCAGTTGCTGTGCTCTTTTAATGAAGAACAAGCATCGCCTACCACTCCCCATAACCATGTTCATCACTCGAACGAAAAGATCTGGTTTTATAAAACCTTAAAATATACTGAATAGAAATACTAAAATAAATACTGTATACTGTAACGTCCCTACTTCACGGATTTTCACCTATCGCAGGGGTGTGTGGAGGGTACCCTCAGCTATAAGTGAGGGAATACAGTACTGTATTTTATACATGATTTATTATGTTAAGACACTGCTGCATTCACATGCCTGCCAGCTGCAGAGCTGCATCTTGTTACAGATGGGCTCAGTCACCACAAGTTTGATTACCGGTAATTGTTCCTAAATTTGATGTGTACTTTGCATTCGGATAATTATATCAATGCAGACCACAGAGGTGTTTATGCTGCTTTCTGTTGCTTATGGCTTAAACTGATGTTTAAAAGTGGGGTTGAAAAGTTGTCAAATTCGTCAACTTTATGATTCAGTATTTTTGCTCAAAGTATGTCAAACTGTCAAAATAAAAACCTATTTTAAATGAAAATTAAAAGTTGATCCAGTTTGATTAAATTCATCAACTTCTGTGTAAGTCTTTAATCATTTGACATTTTAACGTGTCTTGCTTTGTGAATCTTTTTGGTTGTTAGTTTTGCTACGCAGCGCGACTTCCACATTTCAAAATGTCAGCCGTGCACAGACAGGGTAATGTCAGGATTTTCTCAGTTTCAAGAACAAAAACATCTCAAATCAAACAACATTTAGTTCAAGTACAAGTTCAAAGTTCAAGTCAAGTTTATTGTAATTTCCATCACGTGGTACATGAGGTGGAATGAAATTCAAAGTCCCAGTTTCACCCACAAATAGCTAAAATATAAAGTGTAAAAAGAAACTGTATATAAGGATCTAAGATGTACACTAAAGGAATGCCAAACGGTAGGCTAAAAGCTCCAAGATATACGCTAAACACTAATAATGTAAAACAATACGGCATATCAACAGCAGCCCGAACATGAGTCTGTGGTGAGCAAATGGGTATGAATGAATACAGCAGCATGAGATCAGCAGCATGGATAATCAGCAGCTTAGAACACTGCTAAAGCTAATATTAAATTATATATTTCCCAGATTTCCCTTGTAAACAATCATTTGGTTTTCTATCCATAGTCTATTCAAAAAGCTACCAGCTCATTTCCTTTTTTGATTCTTGGTTCCTCCAGTCTGAATTGTGAACCTGCTGTAGGAACTTACATTGAGAGCTTAAACCTGCCTCTGACAGATTGTTGATTTTTATGCAACAATGATCAATATGCATTTCTCATTTTAAAAAGTATACAATAATTGTGCCACTTGAATGGGCGTGTATTTAACAACCTTTAGAAGAACTTGTACACTTGGCTGATGGATAATTCTTTCAACATGGCCAACACTGGCTGATATTAGTCAGCGTGTCAATGAATTGGTCTAACTGATCCAATAATTTATCATAAATGTACACTTAAAAACTCAAGCTGTGAGCAATTACTGTATAGATTTAGTTTCTGAGCTTTTGCCTAAATTCAACACAGTCCTGCACCAAGTGGTGCTTTCAGGAGGAAATGCACCACAGTTCTGAAGTTGATGCACATCGTGCTCCGGTTGAACATCAGAACATTTGCTCTTATATTCATTTTTTAAAAAGTACAGTAGTCTTTTCATCCAGCAAGTACTGTTAAAAACTTTTAAGTTTAGATGTTTCTATAGATAACACTTAAAAGTAATTTAAAGTTTAGATGTTTCTATAGATAACACTTAAAAGTAATTTAAAATAAAACTCTGAGAAAGCATGACCTTTCTGTCACTTCTGTCTTGATCAAGTCAACCACATACCAAGCAAAAAATAAAGCTGAATGCGAGTTCCTTTTTTTGGCTTTGCAAGGGCGATTCTCTTATCACAGCTCAAAACGACTGTTTCAAATAAGAGACACTAAATCTGCTGTTAAAATCTCACAGGAAACTGGGGGTCGAACTGCTTCGGACTTTTTTTTCCCCGAGAAGTAAAGTACTGTAATGAGACGAGTCTTCCTCGTGAAAGAGCATACCGGTAATTGTCCCAGTTACACAGGCACATTTTGTAATTCTCAGCAATTTGTTACAATTTTTTTTTTTTTATCTAGCCAACTTGTTTAGACTTCACACCATAAACGTAAAAGACTTGATAATGTAAGCATCAAAATTAATTAATACCAAAACTTGCGATGGAAGATTATTTTACATTATAACTAAGCACACACCACCTTTACAACAAATGAAAAAGTTTATGAAACAATTTTTTTTTAACAGTCTAACTTAAAAGGCAGCAACTACCTAGAGTCACACTCCAGTTATCACCAAGTGAATCTTGTGATTTGGCTCATTACATTTTCAACATTTGTACCACATTAGAGCAGATCCCGTGTAAAATATTACTTTAGACGTGTCAAATTTGGTCTGGATTGTCTTATATGAAACATATTCCTAACAACACTGTTTAAGATCTGGGACACACCATAGTTGTGGAAATTTAAAAAAAGAAAACTTGTTTTTTTTTATTAAAGCGTGAAACTCCTCAGGTCTGAGGGTTCAAAACAAGTCAAACATAGACTTGATTATCCTTCACTAGTTACAGATTAAATAAAATGCAGGTTTTTAAAGTATTTTTAAAAACCTGGACTTGATGTGGTACAGGAATTAACTACAAAGTTGTGTAAATGTTGACCCAGAGCTGATGTGATGTGGTCCAGATGCTAAAAAAAAAAAGCTGTGAAATAGCCCTTTACTGTATATGTCGAATCGGAAGCTAACTTCAGCCCTGGCTGATTATTAGCTGTGCGTTAGCTTCACTTGCAAACAGAGCAATTAAGCGGAGTGTTTCTTGTCTTTGGACAAATATAAAAGTTAGGCAAGTTTAAAAAACCCTTCCCAAAAAGATTGGCACATATAAGAGATAAATAATAAAGTTTTTTTTTTAAATTAGCTACATGTCTGCTCCCAGCTGACTAGCTAACCTAGCATAGCAACAACAGACTTGTAAACCATGATTAGCTAGCTCTTTGCTAGTTAGCTAGTTGGACACCAAACTGCTAAAGAAAAGACAAGTTGCTGAATGTGACAAACCTTGTCCATCAGTTTCCAACATTTCTCCACCGTCTTCTTGTCCACCACCCCTGGCTGGTGATGGGAGTGGAGGTGGTGATGGTGTGGCTGGAAGGCATCCTTCATCATTCCGATGATCCCTCCGCCTTTCTTCAGGTTCCCTGCCATAAGGTCGGCCAGAGCGGCGGGGAGACAGGCGAGGCAGGGCGGGGGTCAGAGACACCGAACCACCGCCTGGAGAGTTAGCTTCACCGGGCGGTGGTGATCCCCTACCCCCCTGCGAGGACAGCGTCCGAGAGGCGGATCCGAGCCACGGTCCGACGGGGGGGGTAGAAGGTAACGGGGGCTAATCACTCAAGGATCCCATCGGTGGAATAAAAAGGAGCGTGAATGTCCAGGTAGTGGCTCCAACACGGACTCTGCTCTCTGCAGGGAGCAGGCTAATCAGCGGAGCACCAGGACACGCTCAGCTGGAGGACAATGGCACCCTTTCTCCGTCCAGACGTCGCGTGGACTCGAATGTGTCCTCTTCTCGTCTTGACAACCCACGATGTCGTTCCCCTATTACTGTACAGTATTATTATTATTATTATTTTGAGTCTCCAGCAGCAGCAGCAGCTCTTGACGCCTGTGCGTCTTGACGGGAAGTTCAGTGACTGTGACAGCGAGGAGGCGCGCGCTCACGCCTGATGATGACGCGATGACTGAGAGGAAGTTCAAACTGCGACAGCTTCGCGGACACAAACGGGAACAGGGACGAATAAATAATTGGGGATTAAACAACATTAGCCAGTGTCTTCTGCTTCCCCCCTCACCCCCCACAGGCAGTGACGTGCTTGTCGTAGAGGCCTTTTTCTTTTGACACGCCTACCCTCAGCGCGTTCACGATGAATGAACAGTGTCGGGAGCGCGCTTTGACTCCAACCATGAAACTTTCTTTTCTTTTTCTTTTATTTATTTATTTATTCATTTTGTAAAAATAAATACATAACAAACACATGTATCTCATAAAAATAAATAAATAAAATGAAAGGCGGCAGAAAGAAGAAAAAAATCGTATTACTGTACAGTGTACAGTATATCTGCCCCTTTTCAAAACAATCAATTCAAACAATAATTATCTATAGGTAACAAAAAAATGAATAACGCATCTCAATTTACAAAATACAACACATTACACATTAATCTACCTCGTATATATATTTCTTCAACAATTCACTTTTGATCATTTTCTTAAACACAAACATTGACATAGCTTTTTTAACATCACACTCCAAGTCATTCCACAAACTAACTCCCTGGACGGAGGTAGACCGTCCCTTCAAACTAGTTCTGTGTCTTTACAAATACATCAGTTCCCTTTAGATTGTAACAGCTAAAGGTGCGTTGTTATGAGCTTTATGCATTACCATTATAATATGGTAATCTACTAAATCATGGAATTTAAGTAATTTCAATTGAAAAAACAATACACTAATGTTTTCTTGCAATAATCCTTACAGCTCTTTTCTGTAAAATAAAACTAGGTTTTGTAATAGTTTTACATGCTTTTCCCCAAACATCAATACAATAAATTAAATATGGAACAATAATTGTGTTATACAACAAATGCAACGCTTTGTCGTTTAATAGGTCCTTGACTTTATATAGTACAGCAATGGATTTAGATTTTTTCATTTTTACAGAATCTATTTGTTTCCAAGTCAGTTTGTCATCAATGACAACACCCAAGAACTTGACCTCACTCACTCTACAGATCTCAACACCCTCAATTGTAAATGAAACATCTGCAGTTTTCTTTTTATTACTAAATATCATATAATAAGTTTTGTCTAGATTTAATGATAATTTATTTAGTTTAAACCAAGTCTGTATTTTGACAAACTCTTTCTTCATCAATTCCAACATCTGTTTCATATCCTTACCCAAACACTGGTCATGTCAAGTCAACTTTATTCATAAAGCACATTTAAAACAGCAGCTGTTACCAAAGTGTAACATCAATAACAATAATAATCAATAACATCACTGAGAGTAAATTAATGAAAAAAAATAATGATGGTACAGAAAATTAATTAAAAGCATTAGAGAAAAAACAGAAAAAACAGAACAAAAAAATACTAAATCAACTCACACTGTGTGAAATACCCAAGAAAACAGGTGTGTTTTTAGCAGAGATTTTAAAACAGGAAGATAAGTGGCCTACGGAGCACAAGCCAGTGTATCTCTTGTGTCGGTCCCAAGCCCGGGTAAATAAATGGTGAGGGTTGTGTCAGGAATGGCATCTGATGTAAAACACTTGCCAAAACCATAATGTGAGTTCATCAAAGTGAAACCATACCGGATCGGTCGAGGCCCGGGTTAACAACGTCCGCCACCGGTGCTGTTGACAAACAGGGTGCCGGCGGAAATTGTACTACTGTTAGTCGAAGACCCCGAGGAGGGAAACGTGTCAGGAGACAGAGGGAGAGGAGGAAAGTGAAGAATGTAGGACTGAGGGTTGCAACTCTAAATGTGGGGACAATGACAGGCAAAGGTAGAGAGCTGGCTGACATGATGCAGAGAAGAAAGGTAGATGTTTTATGTGTCCAAGAGACCAAGTGGAAGGGCAGCAAGGCTCACAGTATTGGAGCAGGGTTCAAACTGTTTTACCATGGTGTGGATAGAAAGAGAAATGGAGTAGGGGTGGTCCTGAAGGAGGAGCTGGCAAAGAATGTAGTAGAGGTGAAGAGAGTGTCAGATAGGGTGATGTGTCTGAAGGTAGAAGTAGAAGGTCTGATGCTAAACATAGTCAGTGGTTATGCTCCACAGGTTGGATGTGATGGGGAGGAGAAAGATAAATTTTGGAAAGATTTGGATGAAGTGATAGAGAGTATTCCCAGGGAGGAAAGAGTGGTGATTGGAGCAGACCTGAATGGACATGTTGGTGAAGGAAACAGAGGGGATGAGGAAGTGATGGGTAGGTTTGGTGTCAAGGAAAGAAACCAGGAAGGACAGATGGTGGTGGATTTTGCCAAGAGAATGGAAATGGCTATAGTCAATACCTATTTCCAAAAGAGGGAGGAACATAGAGTGACCTATAAGAGTGGAGGAAGGAGTACACAGGTCGACTACATTCTGTGTAGAAGAGGAAACCTGAGGGAGATTGGAGACTGTAAGGTTGTGGCAGGGGAGAGCGTGGCCAGACAGCATCGGATGGTTGTGTGTAGAATGACTGTTGTTGCGAAGAAGAGAAAAAGAGTAAAATCAGAGAAGAAGACCAAATGGTGGAAGCTAAAGAAGGAAGAATGTTGTGAGAAATTCAGAGACGAGCTGTTAAAGGCTCTGGGTGGTAAGAAAGAGCTTCCAAGTGACTGGGCTACTACAGCAACAGTAATTAGAGAGACAGGTAGGAAGGTACTTGGTGTGTCATCTGGACAGAGAATGGAAGATAAGGAAACCTGGTGGTGGAATAGTGAAGTGCAGGACGCCATTCAAAGAAAGAGATTAGCCAAGAAGAAATATGACAGTGAGAGGACTGAAGAGAGGAGACAGGAATATAAGGAGATGGGACATAGAGCAAAGAGGGAAGTAGCTAAGGCAAAGCAGAGGGCGTACAATGAGTTGTATGGGAGACTGGACACTAAAGAGGGTGAGAAGGACTTGTACCGATTGGCAAGACAGAGGGATCAGGCTGGAAAGGATGTGCAGCAGGTTAGGCTTATTAAAGATGGGAATGGGAATGTTCTAACAAGTGAGGAGAGTGTGATGGGAAGATGGAAGGATTACTTTGAGGAGCTAATGAATGAAGAGAATGAAAGAGAAAGAAGAGTGGAGGTCATAGAAACTGTGGACCAGGAAGTGGGAAAGATTAGTGAGGGTGAAGTCCGGAAAGCTCTGAAAAGAATGAAGAAGGGGAAGGCAGTAGGACCTGATGACATACCAGTGGAGGTTTGGAAATGTCTTGGAGAGATGGCAGTGAGGTTTTTGACTCAAATATTTAATGGAATATTTGAGGGTGAGAAAATGCCTGAAGAATGGAGAAGAAGTGTGCTGGTGCCCATTTTTAAGAACAAGGGTGATGTACAGAGTTGTAGCAACTACAGGGGAATTAAGTTGATGAGCCACACGATGAAGATCTGGGAGAGAGTTGTGGAAGGAAGGCTTAGACAAGAGGTGACTATCTGTGAGCAGCAGTATGGTTTCATGCCAAGAAAGAGCACCACAGATGCCATCTTTGCTTTGAGGATGTTGATAGAGAAGTACAGAGAGGGTCAGAAAGAACTCCATTGTGTGTTTGTGGATTTAGAAAAAGCATATGACAGGGTGCCAAGAGAGGAGGTGTGGTATTGCATGAGGAAATCTGGAGTGGCAGAAAAGTATGTTAGACTGGTACAGGACATGTATGAAGACAGCAGGACAGTGGTGAGATGTGCTGTAGGAGTGACAGATAGCTTCAAGGTGGAGGTGGGATTGCATCAAGGATCGGCTCTGAGCCCCTTCTTGTTTGCTCTGGTGATGGACCGACTAACAGATGAGGTCAGGCAGGAATCCCCATGGACTATGATGTTTGCAGATGACATTGTGATATGTGGTGAGAACAGGGAACAGGTGGAAGAGAACTTGGAGAGGTGGAGGTATGCACTTGAAAGAAGAGGAATGAAAGTCAGCCGGTGAGACCAGCTATGTTGTATGGTCTGGAGACAGTGTAATTGACAAAAAGACAGGAGAAAGAACTGGAAGCAGCATAAACGAAGATGCTGATGTTCTCCTAGGAGTGACAAGGATGGATAAGATCAGGAATGAGATCATCAGAGGTACAGCACATGTTGAACAACTGGGAGATAAAGTTAGGGAGGCCAGACTGAGATGGTTTGGACATGTCCAGAGGAGGGACAGTGGGTATATTGGTAGAAGGATGTTAGAAATGCAGCTGCCAGGAAAAAGACACAGAGGAAGGCCAAAGAGGAGATATATGGATGCAGTTAGAGAGGACATGAAGGTAGTTGGAGTGAGGACAGAGGATGCAGAGGACAGAGTGAGGTGGAGGAGGATGACTCGCTGTGGCGACCCCTGAAAAGGGAAAAGCCAAAAGAAGAAGAAGAAGAAGAAGAAGAAGTGGCCTACATAATGTTGGGGGGCTTATTGTTCCTAAGTTTGGGGCTCATAACTGGAAAAGCCTGATCACCTCTGAGCTTCAATCTTGATTTTGGAACAGCCAAAAGCAGCTGATCAGATTATCTCGAGCCCGAGAGGGAACATATGGTTCCAGCAGCTCAGAGAGATAAGGAGGTGAGAGGCCATTTATGCACTTAAGGATAGCGAGTATTTTAAAATCAATTCTAGTATGTACAAGGAGCCAGTGAAGGGAGGACAAAACTGGTTTAATATGCTCTATGAGTTCCAGTTAAGAGCCGAGCTGCAGCGTTCGGGACAAGCTGGAGACGCAAAATGGAGGCCTGGCCAACAAAAGGCTTAGCGTTCATGCTATAGTTAAAAGTAAATCCTCTTACTTGGGCCAAACTTAAATTTCATGTGAGATTGTGAGCTCTCTTGAGGTTTGATGCTCAGAAAACACACTGAGAATGACTTTCAGCTTCAAATGTACCAAATTTTAGCTCAATATCTGTAAAGTTACTGCCATTATTGTCTTGGTTAATGCTAACAAGCTGTGGTGGCTGTCTTGAAATGCAGTGACTCCAAAAGTTTTATTATTGTAGATGTACATCCAATTTTTTTTAGTTTTAGTTTATTTATTTATTCGTTTTATAAAAATAAATACACAACAATCATATGTATCTTATAAAAATTAATAGTTAGTTTTATTAAAATCTTTCCAGTAGTTCTTGAGTTATTTTGTAAACTCACCATAAACAAATACACACTGAGACAGGCAATAACATTGTCATCTCTCACCTTTGGCAGCCGGTGAGTTAACTTGTGTTTCCAAAAGTTTAACATGCAAGAACATGCTTCTCAACCTATGTGCGCCAGTGACGTGCAGTCAGGGGAGGCAGGTGAGGCTGTTATCTCCTGCCTTTCACTTCTGGTCGTGGGCGATTAAACCTCTTACATCACCTCCAGTTTGCCATAGCTGCATTGAATTCTGAAGGTACTCTATTCCTGCAGGAATAGCACAACATTTCTGCCATAATAACCAATATTATTCAAACCTGATGTATGTAAACATTTATAAAATAGCATTTGCATGAACCAATAAGATTTTTTTTTTTGCCTATAGTTCAAAACAACTACCAGCAAGCCACTTTGTTAACCCCACTCAGACAAGCCTGTCCGATCAGACTTACTAACCCTCAACAAGGAGGATATTGGTTATTTATTCCCCTTGCACAGAACCCTGTTTCAAATGTTCTGAATGCCACTTTTAAAT
>JBBPBX010049768.1:0-25221 GCA_038048925.1 Garcialebias charrua
AAGAGATGGGACATAGAGCAAAGAGGGAAGTAGCTAAGGCAAAGCAGAGGGCGTACAATGAGTTGTATGGGAGACTGGACACTAAAGAGGGCGAGAAGGACTTGTACCGATTGGCAAGACAGAGGGATCAGGCTGGAAAGTATGTGCAGCAGGTTAGGCTTATTAAAGATTGGAATGGGAATGTTATAACAAGTGAGGAGAGTGTGATGGGAAGATGGAAGGATTACTTTGAGGAGCTACCATAATGAATGAAGGTGAATTTTGAGGCCTCCACCTGAGACTTCTGGAGTTTCTGACAAAGCAAATCAGGCTGGATTGTGTTAAATGCACAGGACAAATCAAAGAACATGACTCTCACAGAGCTGTTTGCCTTTTCTACATGACAGTGAGTTTACTGAAGCAGGTGCATGATGGCATGTTCAACTCCAAGTCCACGCTGATGAGCAAACTGCAGTGGGTTCTGATATGTGCTTGTTTGTTTAGTCAGGTGGACCAACAGAAGTCTCTCTAGGACCTTCATGATGTGAGATGTCAGGGCAACAGGTCATTGAGGGCTGGTGGGTGAGTTTTCTTTGGTACTGGAACAAGGCAGGAGGTTTTCCACAACACTGGAACTTTCTCCTGGGTCAGGCTAAGGTTGAAGAGGAGCTGCAGAACCCCACAGAGCTGCTCTGCACAGACCTTCAGGACTCTGGGTCTGACACCATCTGGACCTTAAGCCTTATTCTGGTTCAGTCTCTCCAGCTGCTTCCTCACCTGACTTCTAGAGACACAGAGGGGGGAGGCAAAGGAGGTATCAGCATCTTCTGATTTGGTTGAAGACCGACATGTAGAACAGAGTATCCGCGGGGTTGTAAAAGGTATTAAAAGGTAGTAAATAAAATTAAAACAAATTACGGCCATTAAAAAGTATTAAAAAGTAATACCGGTAAATGTCATCTGACGAGGTGTTGATTTTTTAAAACCTACACAACTATATTTTTCTCGTTCTGTCGGCTAAAAAGATGTCCGTGAATTTATTTATAATAATAATAATAATGTCTATTCCTGTCATCTGCGTATGTTCCCATACACAGACGAAATTCGTCTCTGCATTTAACCCAACCACCTACCAGGTGGTGCAGTGAGCAGCCCGAAAGCGCTCGGGGAGCTGGAGAAATAGGTGTGCACTCATAGACACCCCAAGCTGGGTAGTGGCCGGGGCGCGAACCCGCGACCTTCGGATCCGTAGTCAAAAGCCCTGCCACTAGACCATCTTGGCTCCATCTTTTCTAATTTTATGTTCCGAGTAGGACCTAAGCTAAAACAATGATGTCATATCGTCAGTCAGTGTGCGTTCGCACCTACAGCTGGCCGAGGCTTTTTGTCATGTCTGTAAAAAGAAACAGGAAAGAGGAACGCGGCTTGATCCTCTGACATTTAACAAGAAAAGTTCCTAAACTATTATTTGTTAGCTCGAAATTATAGCAGAGGTGTGTCTCAGTCTAACGTTTTCTTAATAAATGTACTTTAATGGTTTAATTAGCTGCATTTCACCGGGGTGGTGCAGCTGTTTAGACGGTTCCAAGCAGAGAGGTGTGGAGTATATGGCAGGCCGATTGAGTCATTAATAGCTGCTGAAGATTCTCAGTCATCCAGGACATGGTAAATTCTAAAAAGTGCAATAGAAAAACAATAAAGTATAAAGTATAGTATAATAAATAAAGTCCAATTGTTTTTGCCTTGAACTTTTTTTTAATTTGTCATTATAAGCACGTTTTCCTATTACATGATCCAACAGCATGCCATACAACTATTGTTACTCTGGGACCATCAAGTACTGCTGTTTTATTTTTTTTTCCCCAGTCAGAATGAATGTAAACGGTCATATCTCAGTCAAAAAATGGTTTATAAATATGGGAAAAAATCTATACATATGTCACTTTGGCCTATAAGTTGCAAGGCATGTAAATTATGCAAAAAATGGTGACTTACAGGATGAAAAATCCATCCATCCATCCATCTTCTTCCGCTTATCCGGGGTCGGGTCGCGGGGGTAGCAGCCTAAGTAGGGAGGCCCAGACTTCCCTCTCCCCAGCCACTTGGAGCAGCTCCTCCGGGGGAATCCCAAGGCGTTCCCAGGCCAGCCGAGAAACATAGTCCCTCCAGCGTGTCCTGGGTCTTCCTCTGGGTCTCCTCCCGGTGGGACATGCCCGGAACACCTCACCAGGGAGGCGTCCAGGAGGCATCCTAACCAGATGCCCGAGCCACCTCAACTGGCTCCTCTCGATGTGGAGAAGCAGCGGCTCTACTCCGAGTCCCTCCCGGATGACTGAGCTTCTCACCCTATCTCTAAGGGAGAGTCCAGCCACCCTGCGGAGAAAACTCATTTCAGCCGCTTGTATCCGAGATCTTGTTCTTTCGGTCATAACCCAAAGCTCATGACCATAGATGAGGGTGGGAACGTAGATCGATCGGTAAATTGAGAGCTTTGCCTTTTGACTCAGCTCTCTCTTCACCACGACAGACCGGTACAGCGCCCGCTTCACTGCGGACGCTGCACCTATCCGCCTATCGATCTCACGCTCCAGTTTTCCCTCATTCGTGAACAAGACCCCGAGATACTTAAACTCCTCCACTTGGGGCAGGACCTCCTCCCCGACCCGGAGAGGGCATGCTACCCTTTTCCGGCTCAAGACCATGGCCTCGGATTTGGAGGAACTGATCCTCATCCCGGCCGCATCACACTCGGCTGCAAACCGCTCCAGCGAAAGCTGTAGATCACGATCTGATGAAGCCAATAGGACCACATCATCTGCAAAAAACAGAGAAGCGATTCTAAGGCCACCAAAACGGATCCTCTCAACACCTTGGCTGCGCCTAGAAATTCTGTCCATAAAAGTTATGAACAGAATCGGTGACAAAGGGCAACCTTGGCGGAGTCCAACTCTCACGGAAACGAGCCTGACTTACTGCCGGCAATGCGGACCAAGCTCTGACACCGGTCGTACAGGGACCTAACAGCCCTTATCAAAGGGCCTGGTACCCCATACTCCCAGAGTACCCCCCACAGAACCCCCCGAGGGACGCGGTCGAATGCCTTCTCCAAGTCCACAAAGCACATGTAAACTGGTTGGGCAAACTCCCACGCACCCTCCAGGACCCTGCTGAGGGTGTAGAGCTGGTCCAGTGTTCCACGACCAGGACGAAAACCACACTGCTCCTCCTGAATCCGAGGTTCGACTATCCGACGGACCCTCCTCTCCAGAACCCCTGAATAGACCTTACCAGGGAGGCTTAAGAGTGTGATCCCCCTATAGTTGGAACACACCCTACGGTCCCCCTTTTTGAATAGGGGAACCACCACCCCAGTCTGCCAATCCAAGGGAACTGCCCCCGATGTCCACGCGATATTGCAGAGTCGCGTAAGCCAACACAACCCTACAACATCCAGAGCCCTAAGGAACTCCGGGCGAATCTCATCCACCCCCGGAGCCTTGCCACCGCGGAGCTTTTTAACCACCTCGGCGACCTCAGCACCAGAGATCGGAGAACCCGACCCAAAGTCCCCAGGCTCCGCTTCCTCAGTGGAAGACGTGCCAGTAGGATTGAGGAGGTCTTCGAAGTATTCCGCCCACCGACTCACAACATCCCGAGTTGAGGTCAGCAGCACGCCACCCCCACCATAAATGGTGTTGGTCGCGTACCTCTTTCCCCCCCTGAGACGCCGGATGGTGGACCAGAATCGCCTCGAAGCCGTACGGAAGTCATTCTCCATGGCCTCTCCGAACTCCTCCCACGCCCGAGTTTTTGCCTCAGCAACCACCCGAGCCGCATGCCGCTTGGACTGCCGGTACCTATCAGCTGCTTCCGGGGTCCCACAAGCCAAAAAGGCCCAATAGGACTCCTTCTTCAGCCTGACAGCATCCCTCACTGCCGGTGTCCACCACCGGGTTCGAGGGTTGCCACCACGACAGGCACCAACAACCTTGCGGCCACAGCTCCGATAAGCTGCCTCGACAATAGAGGCGCGGAACACGGCCCACTCGGACTCCATGTCCCCCGCCTCCCTCGGAACGTGTTCAAAGCTCTCCCGGAGGTGGGAGTTAAAGCTCCGTCTTACGGGAGACTCTGCCAGACGTTCCCAGCAGACCCTCACAATACGTTTGGGTCTGCCAGGTCTGACCGGCATCCTCCCCCACCATCGGAGCCAACTCACCACCAGGTAGTGGTCAGTTGACAGCTCCGCCCCTCTCTTCACCCGAGTGTCCAAGACATGCGGCCGCAGATCAGATGAGACGACAACAAAGTCGATCATCGAACTGCGACCTAGGGTGTCCTGGTGCCAAGAGCACATATGTACACCCTTATGCCTGAACATGGTGTTCGTTATGGACAATCCATGACGAGCACAGAAGTCCAATAACAGAACACCACTCGGGTTCAGATCAGGGGGGCCGTTCCTCCCAACCACACCCCTCCAGGTCTCACTGTCATTGCCCACGTGAGCGTTGAAGTCCCCCAGTAGAACAAGGGAGTCCCCAGGAGGCGCACTCTCCAATACCCCCTCCAAGGACTCCAAAACGGGTGGGTAGTCTGAACTGCCGTTTGGTGCATAGGTACAAACAACAGTCAGAGCCCGTCCCCCTCCATGGGTAAAAGCCCGGCCACCAGGCACTCGCCAGCGTGCCCCACCTCCGGGCCTGGCTCCAGAGTGGGGCCCCGGTGACCCGCGTCCAGGCGAGGGAAAACTTAGTCCATTTATTTCACTCATTGATTTTTCATCCTGATGAGATGAGGATGAAAAATCAATCAATCAAATCAATGAAACTTTATTTATAGAGCCCTTTTCAGCAGCCAGAAGGTGCACAAAGTGCTGAACAATACAGAAGTAAAAAACAATCAATAAAAAATAAACAGCCAGTTAAAAATTAAAAACAATTAAGACATAACAAGAATGACAAAGAAATACTAGGTATTAAAAGCCTGCCTTAATAAAAAGGTTTTAAGATTAGATAATAAAAAAACACCATATCAGTGATGGAGTGCAAGTCCTGAGGTAGATGTTCCAGATTCTGGGTGCAACGACAGAAAAGGTCACCCCATTGTTTGTAGTTGGACTTTGGGACTGACAGGAGAAATGTATTAGATGATTTCAGTGTTCTCCTATATTCACGGACAGCTACAAGATCAGTCAAATATAGTGGGGCAAGACCATTGAGAGCTTTAAAAGTGAATAATAAAAATTTAAATTTAATTCTAAAATCGATTGGAAGCCAGTGAAGAGAAAGTAAAACAGGGGTAATGTGTTCACGTCTGGAGGTGTTGGTTAAAAGTCGAGCCGCAGCATTTTGGACCAGTTGAATGTGTCTAATGGAGGATTGGGAGATTCCTGCATATCCACCTTATTTTCGTTTTCGCGGCACTACCCATAATTCATAGCGGAAGCCGGGAGTGTACTTCCGCCCGCGGTCCCGCGCTCTTGTTTACGTTTGTGGGGAAACATACTTGCTAGCGATTTATTTATTTATTTACACAAAAGTTTCCTTTACCTCACGTAAATGGAAGCTCATAAGAGGTGGATAATTCCAAGGATGTTTTAAGAAGCTGCGAAGATAAGACGTTAACTGCGAAGATAAGACGTTATCTGTGCTTCAGCTGTCACTGAGCAGTGACAGCTGAGGCACAGATAACATCTTATCTCACTGCTCACGGACAGGCTGACTGGACACACTGTGGAAGGTACATCACTTATATCAGAATATTTAGATCACAGCCAGACATTAATAGTCAGAGTTCAAGTCTGTGCTGTGAATGGAAGCATACATTTAATATAAAATTGGTTGAAAATGTCACAATTGAAATGTACAAAGTTGAAACACATGCTGTTTAATTAACAAGTTGATAAAGTAGTTATATATTTTCTGCAATATTCAAATACAAGATAATATGAAATATGTACATTGTTTTGAGAAAACCATGTGTTGCCATTTAAAGAAGAACCTGTTACATTGTGGTTGAATAAAACAAAAAAAGAAGTCATTTTTCAGTTGATCTCATACATACACTATTACATAAGCTTTTCAACAAAAACATTCATGGTGTATTATATACAAAAGAGAAACATAGAAATTATTTACTCCATATCTAAAAATTTCTGTGTTAAGGTACTCTGTCCGGTCGTAGAATCTTCAATCACCAGCAGACTCCCAGGACATGGATGGAAACTCGACTTCGTCCAGAAGTTTTGTGCAGTCGTACACACAGCAACAAACGAGTTAAAATCTTCTATAAATAAATCTGCTGTTCATTTACATTTGTTATTTTTGTTGTTATTTCAATAATTAAAATACACTGTTCAATAATGTGAAGTAGTTTCATTGTGATGTCACCCATACTACTCATTGTAATAAACATAAATAAAAACTAAAGGTCCTGATTGTTCTTAGGCCAGTGTTTTTATTCACATGTGCAAAGCAAAAAAACATTCATTTTGCTTATAAGTTTTGATCACCCAGGAGACTGACAAAGTTCAGAATAAAAGCTATAATTATACATTTAAAACAGTTGAAACTGAATACTGTACAATATGACAACTGTGGGTGGTGTTGTCTTAATGAAAATGAATTGGCACAGAATAAAGATCAAAACCAATTCAACAAGCAATGATGGAGACCAGCAAACTGAACAGATTTCTCTTCATGTGGAACTGTCCGATTTCAGCCAACTCCACAGGAATCCAAGGTGTAGATCTGAGACTGGACCCAGGTGTACGATCTGAGACTGGACCCAGGTGTACGATCTGAGACTGGACCCAGGTGTACAAACTTATCTCTGGATGGATCTCGTGGCTTCAATGTTCTGTAAAGTAGAAAAAGAAAACTTGTCTTGTCATAGACAGTGTGTACAGTACAGTATTAGTACTAAAATGAGTAAATAAAGCATTTACTTAATGTAGGATCTTATCTCTGGATGGATCTCGTGGCTTCAGTCTTCTGTAAAGTAGAAAAAGAAAACTTGTCTTGTGATAGACAGTGTGAACAGTACAGTACAGTATTTGTACTAAAATGAGTAAATAAAGCATTTACTTAATGTAGGATCTTATCCCTGGATGGATCTCGTGGCTTCAGTCTTCTGTAAAGTAGAAAAAGAAAACTTGTCTTGTCATAGACAGTGTGTACAGTACAGTATTAGTACTAAAATGAGTAAATAAAGCATTTACTTAATGTAGGATCTTATTTCTGGATGGATCTCGTGGCTTCAGTCTTCTGTAAAGTAGAAAAAGAAAACTTGTCTTGTCATAGACAGTGTGTACAGTACAGTACAGTATTTGTACTAAAATGAGTAAATAAAGCATTTACTTAATGTAGGATCTTATCTCTGGATGGATCTCGTGGCTTCAGTCTTCTGTAAAGTAGAAAAAGAAAACTTGTCTTGTCATAGACAGTGTGTACAGTACAGTATTAGTACTAAAATGAGTAAATAAAGCATTTACTTAATGTAGGATCTTATCTCTGGATGGATCTCGTGGCTTCAGTCTTCTGTAAAGTAGAAAAAGAAAACTTGTCTTGTCATAGACAGTGTGAACAGTACAGTACAGTATTTGTACTAAAATGAGTAAATAAAGCATTTACTTAATGTAGGATCTTATCCCTGGATGGATCTCGTGGCTTCAGTCTTCTGTAAAGTAGAAAAAGAAAACTTGTCTTGTCATAGACAGTGTGTACAGTGCAGTATTAGTATTAAAATGAGTAAATAAAGCATTTACTTAACAGATCTGTCATTAAATAATATAAATAAATATAAATAATACTGTACAGTTATATTATTTAATGACAGATTTGTTAAGTAAATTCTTTATTTACTCACATTTTAGTACAAATGTAGCTTCATGTGCACTTTTCTCCTCTTTAATTTACATCATTATTTTAAATGTGCTTTAATAACTCTGGTTTAATGACGGGTCAGGTTTTGAGGCCTAGTCATTGTTGACACGGTCTGTCTTTGAAAAAAGATGTGTAAACTGTCTCAATCATATAACCAGCTAAATAACAGTTTAACTAAAATAACACAGCCAAAAAAAAAGTCCAGGCTCAAGAACCAGCACTTTGTTGTGAGTGTTACCGTCTGGAAGTTAGCCTTTAAAGTAGCTACATGCTAAGCTAACCACAGCATTATCACAGCAGTACAGACGCTAAATCATGAAAAAAAAAAAAAACAGCTACTAAACAGACGGTTATACTCCGATATTGTTCTGACATGGTTTCACAAAATGATTTATATAGAATATTTTGTTTACCGAACTAAAGTTGATCGGAGCGCGACGTCTTCGAGAGCAGGTCCGAGGCTGAGTCAGACAGAGGAAGGAGCAGCTGACAGCTCCTCCGATGGACGTAGATCCTTCACGTTTACAACAGCGCGTTGCTCAAACGTATACCTGGCTGTAACACCCTCTAACCCAGCAAGAAACAACCCCAAAAATTAAAAAAAACGAGAGAAAATAAACTGTTGTCCCGGCTTGTTTTTCACAGCCAACCACACACTACAGGACTTCCGGGTTCCGGCGGAAGTTTACCACCGGGAGGGGGCGGCACCGGACTGTCATGGCGGCCTACATG
Organism: Garcialebias charrua; assembly: GCA_038048925.1. Taxonomy (NCBI): domain Eukaryota; kingdom Metazoa; phylum Chordata; class Actinopteri; order Cyprinodontiformes; family Rivulidae; genus Garcialebias; species Garcialebias charrua. The sequence continues at coordinate 8,598 of JBBPBX010049768.1, forward strand.
AGCTTTTGGCGAAAGAGGTGGATAGGGAATTGCAGTAGTCGAGCCTTGAGGTGATAAAAGCATGAATGGCCTTTTCTAAATCAAAACAATTTAAAAAAAGGCTTAACTTTGTATAAAAGAGGTAATTGATAAAAACAGACCTTGACTACAGACGCTATTTGTTTGAAAAATATGGTAGTTATTATTTTTCTCCCTCTCTTTTTGAATTGTGCACGTTTTCAGTGTTGAATTATTTTAATTAAACTGTTCTGTTTTCAAGTTTACGGTTTTTCGTTTGCCATTAGAGATATGTTATGTGTGGGAACAATTAAACTTTTTGTCTTGGGTTAGATTTAAATAACAAATAGGTCAGTGCTTTTATTGAGGCAAGAAGCAAATTGATGTATCCAGTAATTATTATAAAACTACATTTACTACCAAAGTTTAGGAAGAAAATGACAGTAATCTATCACTTTACAATTAGTTGCTCTGAACTGAAGTACAAGAGGTTGCCGCTACAGTTACAGCTCAGTGTCGTGATGGTATTAAAAAATATTGTGATGGTATTAAAAAAGGTATTAAAAGGTATTCAATTTGACTCAAGAATTTCTGTATATACCCTGGGATCTTTATACAAGCACAACATATAAGAAGTTGTTGTATGGCTTCTTAGTATACTCTTTCTTGAGAAACTTTTTCATGGCTGAACGCCTCAGACATTCTGGTGCCGGACTTTGAAAACAACACTTTCCCTTTCCTGTAAGATCATTTAGTTGAATACTTGTCATTCCTTATTTGTACCACATTCTGATGGCCCCAAATGTAAGTGATTGTTACATGTATTTCTTTAAACTTTTCCCTATCTGCTGGAACAGTTTGATCATGAGGAATGGGTCAAAATGCCTGTGGATGTGGCACCTTAGTTGGCAGCTCAGAACACCACATACAGAACACCATGGACTTTGTGGATAAGGTGAGGGATGTCATCATGGAGACTGATGAAACAATGGTCTCTTTTGATGTCACATCACTCTTTACGTGCATTCCTGTTGATGAAGCAGTAGAGGTGGTCTGTTTAAGGTTAAAATCAGACACCACTCTGAGCAACAGGACCACACTTTCCACAGAACAACTGTGTCAACTCTTGAAACTGTGCCTGCAGTCAACCTACTTCACATATGGGGAGCAATATTATAGGCAGAAACATGGGTGTGCTATGGGGTCTCCAGTTTCTCCTATTGTTGCCAACCTGTACATGGAGGAGGTAGAAAAGAGAGCCTTGACGTCCTTTTCAGGGAGACCACCAAGTCATTGGTTCAGGTATGTTGACGACACCTGGGTTAAAATTAAATCTCAGGAAGTCCAACATTTCACTGATCACATCAACTCTGTGGATAAATATATCAAGTTCACACGAGAAGATGTAAAAAATGGCAGGCTGGCTTTCTTGGACTGTGAGGTCTCAGTTTCTGATGGAGGACATTTGCAAACTGAGGTGTTTTGCAAACCCACCCACACAGACCAGTATTTACAGTTTGACTCCCATCACCCTTTGGAGCACAGGTTAGGAGTCATCAGGACTCTGTACCACAGAGCAGACAGCGTCCACACTAAAGCTTTGTTTATACTTCATGCAAGACGGGCGGCTGCGGCCCAGCGATGACGTAATTGCGTGTGTGTCACCGACCGCATTGAGTGTTTATACTTGGAAAAGACGTGGGGGATACATTATAGTAATCCCTCCCTCTTCCCTCCCACTGCATACGTCCCCGCTCCGGACCTGCATTCTCCGTTTGGTCTTTGCAAACCGGTCACGGAGAGCCCGCCACCGTTTGCGGCAGACAGCCTCCTCGGTTTGCAACGTCTGCACAATCTCCCTCCATGAATTTTTAGCCATTTGGCAATCCTTGTACTCCGCAGTAGATGAGTCATACAGGTGGTTGTACCTCCAGACCGCCTCGGCGAGTTTCTCTTCAAAACTATCCATATCAAAACAAAAACCGGCTTCTGGAAGAGTAGCGTGTTGCGGTGTGATACACCATATATTGACATCCAAACAAAAAACGCCCACAAACTTTGAACCAATCACACGCTCTGAGCCGCATCCTCCGCGTCTCGCAGTGCTGACTGGGGGCAATGTATAGGACGTCTGTCACCGGGGGATCGCAGCAAGAGTGCAGACGGAAGTTGCGCAACTTTTTTTCACTCAATGGGGGGTAAAAGACGTGCGACAAGAAGTATAAACCAGCCTTTACACTGGGGTAGGCGGCGCGCTCTGTTCTGTTATGCCCCTTTTCCACTTGCCGGCGCAGGTCGGTTGTGACGTCATATTTGCGTGCCAAACGCGCGTTGGACGCCATTTCCACCTCACATATGAGCGCGCCGCACCGTGATTCCGGACTGATTTCAGAGCAGGGTTCAGGCGAGCTGTAAGCGCGCCGTCCTTCACGTCATAAACACTGTCGGTCACTGATTGGTCGGAGGGGAGGAGGCTGTTTGGAGGGAAAAGGTGCATTGTGGGTCTTTTAGGAACAACAACAACCGATCCTCCATCTGAGCTTGTCCTCGCCTGCACCAAACCGAAGCGTTCTTCTTCTAACGTTTAATGGTGTACAGTACATAGTTAAGGGAACACTACCTCCACCACGTGGTAAGACGAGTAGGATTCTACACCCCGCCCACCGAAGGGCTACAGAAGTCAATGGAAACAAAGCTACATGTGAGCCGATCCAAATTGAACCAGACTGATCCTCTCTGGGCCGAGCGAGTGGAAAAGGGGCATTAGTGAGCCGGGGGGCCCCGCTTGTGTTATGGTAGGGGAAACTGACGTATTTACACCATGAAATTAGCATATCATGATATAATTTATTTTCCTGAGCAAAGCTTATTTTTTTATTTTTTTCCAGTATTATTGTGAATGATATGATATGGCCCAGCCTTACTACAAACATGACTTTTAAGTCAGTTGCTTTTACAGATATTAAGCTGAAGTTTTGTGTGGTAGTAGCTGAGAGTGCTAGCTGATCAGGCTGCACCCTACGTTTGACCAAAACATCTGCAACACTGTCTCTTCTTAAGGGCCAGGCAGAGCTGTGCATTTTGACGAGTGCCACGCCACACCGTGTGAGCGCCGCGGCACAAGCCTTTGAACGCGGACGTGAACGCGCCAAGCTCAAATTTTATGACCGCTCACACGTGCGCGTTGTCTCACAATAAACTGCCCGGTGGCGGACTGTTTTGTATGACACACAAATGTATTAAATATCCCTTCTTCATCGCTGAACTGGACTTTTCTTTTGTTTTTTGCCAAAAGTCAAGTGATCGCTTGAAGTGGTCACTATTCGCTTCCTCCTCCGATGAGGAGGAATGAATGAATTTGTCACGAGTGAACTAAAGTCATGTCCAACGTGGATGCACGATGTTCTAAATATTTCCTGGTGTGCTGGTCTGCTGTGTGGGCTGAAGGACCAGCGCTCCCTGTTTTAATTTTAATTTTTTAGAACTTTTTATTAACATATAAACACAGAACAAAGCTGCGCAGCCCTCTGCCTTTTTGTCTCCCACCCGACCTGTCAATCAAATCAGTAGGCGTGTCAGCAAATGACCAATCAGCGACCTCAATTTGTCCCGTAGGTAAACGCTCCGCCCTGCTTCTGCTCAAATGACATCAAGTATTTGGAGCGAAAACGTTGGAGCTTCACGCTGCTTCACGCTGAGCTCTGCTGTGAACTGCGCGCGTGGCGTGGCGCTCGGCAAAACACACAGCTCTGCAAGAGCCTTTAACCTTCTCAAGAGATTATCTTCATCCCAAACTCTGTACCTGAAGGGCAGCAGGCCATGTGTAATCTTTTAAGGAATAAATAAAATAATAAATATCACATTTTTGTCATCTGTGTATGTTTCCCATACTTGACAGACGAAATTGGTCTCTGCATTTAACCCAACCACCACCAGGTGGTGCAGTGAGCAGCCGTGGTCAGCGCCCGGGGAGCTGGGGAAAATAGGTGTGCACTCATAGACACCCCAAGGTGTGCCGTGGCCGGGGTTCGAACCTGGGTCCTTCGGATCCCAAGTCTGATTCCCTAGCCACTACACCATCTTGGCCCGTGCATGTTGTGTATAATTGTAGCAGTTTTGTTCTCACTCAACTGGGTTTACAACAATGTTTTAAAGTGTTGACATATTTGTCAATACTTGTCTGCATCCTAAAAATCTTGGAACGTGAATCAAGTCAAGTGCGAAAAGTCCAGGGCTATTCAACTGAACTGTTCAGGGGCTCACATTTCTGAAAGCCAGTGGCTCAGGAGTCGGACATCCAGTAATTAAAGTCATTCTGTAAATAATCCAAGTATTACAATGTTCTGTTACCTTTTAAACTTTATATATGTACGGTATACAGGTAACCCCCGATCTACGAACGAGTTTGGGACCTAAGAACCGTTCGCAGCTCGATCCGTTCGTAGGTAGGGGGTGAAAATTATAATTAAAAAAAAATTTCATTCATTCATTCATTCATTCAACCTTTATTTATCATGCTAACGGAGCGCGCGCACACATTTAAGCATGTACAGTAGTGTACTGTAATGTTAAACATTGCTATTCACATTTACAGAATAAATAAAAATATATTTTCTTACTTTGAGATGGTCATAGCCGACATCTTAGGTTGCCATGCGTTGTTGTTATCAGGCCGAGCAGCGCGACGAGCAAACCACGGGAGCTGCTCGAGGCCTGTGTTAGCTCTCGAGGCCTGTGTTAGCTTCTGCTAGCCAGGCCATGAGCTGGTGTTGGAGCGGCGGTGCGGCCCAATCGGCCATCAATCTGCAGCTGCTTCTCCGCCTGAGACGTCCACAGAGCTCACAGAGCGATTCCAGATAGTAATTAATCCATATGAGGCAATCCTGATCAACAAGTCTTCCAAACCTTGCTGCCAGCCGTGACTAACCCTAAGATGGCTGGCCTCCGGTGACTGGCGACCTTCTTCCTGCTTCCTGTTATGACCGACCTTCTTCCTGTTATGACCGGAAGTTGCACAAAATGATCAGAAATGATCATTTTTTATCATAATTATTATTTATAAAGCCTTTAAAACAACCACAGCTGCAACAAAGTGATGTACACATGAAATTAAGAACATTTAAACACAAAAAAAAAAATTTTTTTTTTTTTTTTTTTAATACAATAATTTCATATTTTTATTAAATATGATACGTTCGTAGGTCCCGTGGTTCGCAGGTCGATGGGGTCGTAGGTCGGGGGTTTGCTACAGGGTTTCCTCTAGGATTTCTTTTAACCATGGTGGTGGGCTGCCTGTGGGGGGTGCTATTGTTGAACACAACGCAGAGAGCAACAGCATCATCTTAATTATGACCATTTCAATGTGAATGTTTTTTGAACAACATTCATTCAGTATACCCTGATACATGTTCAATAATCCAGGTAGAAAAACCTAAAAAGCTAAGTCTGGTCCTCTGGACATTCAAAAAACAAAACAAAAAAAAGAAAGAAAAAAAAATGTAGAAACGTTTCGTCTTTCGTCCGAAAGACTTCCTCAGGAGGAGGTCCTGCCCCAAGTGGAGGAGTTTAAGTATCTCGGGATCTTGTTCACGAATGAGGGAAAACTGGAGCGTGAGATCGATAGGCGGATAGGTGCAGCATCCGCAGTGAAGCGGGCGCTGTACCGGTCTGTCGTGGTGAAGAGAGAGCTGAGTCAAAAGGCAAAGCTCTCAATTTACCGATCGATCTACGTTCCCACCCTCATCTATGGTCATGAGCTTTGGGTTATGACCGAAAGAACAAGATCTCGGATACAAGCGGCTGAAATGAGTTTTCTCCGCAGGGTGTCTGGACTCTCCCTTAGAGATAGGGTGAGAAGCTCAGTCATCCGGGAGGGACTCGGAGTAGAGCCGCTGCTTCTCCACATCGAGAGGAGCCAGTTGAGGTGGCTCGGGCATCTGGTTAGGATGCCTCCTGGACGCCTCCCTGGTGAGGTGTTCCGGGCATGTCCCACCGGGAGGAGACCCAGAGGAAGACCCAGGACACGCTGGAGGGACTATGTTTCTCGGCTGGCCTGGGAACGCCTTGGGATTCCCCCAGAGGAGCTGCTCCATGTGGCTGGGGAGAGGGAAGTCTGGGCCTCCCTACTTAGGCTGCTACCCCCGCGACCCGACCCCGGATAAGCGGACGAAAATGGATGGATGGATGGACTTCCTCATTCTGAGGTGCTGTATTCAGCTCAGTCTTATAAATAGCACCTTCTCACAGTGTCAGTTGGCTGATGACAGTCGAAACCAGCTGCTCACATGATCAAGGAGGACCGTCAGCCTAACGATTGATCGTTAGCACCCTGATGGTTGTTTGCTATTCACAGAGGGCTGAGTGATACTAGCAACAACAGCATTGTAAGAGGGGGACAGTTGAACACGGAGAAGAAACCCAAACAGGACTCAAGCCAGCCATCAGGTGAAAAGGAGGAACTGTAACGGTCATTTTATTTGGTTATTTTATGTTTGTCTTTTATTGGAGAAAATAAAAAGAAGTAGTAACTACTTCTTTTTATTTTCTCCAATAAAAGACAAACATAAAATATCTTGACCCAGCTGAGATTCGAACTCGTGGCCTACGGGTCAAGATAAAACGTGAGCTTAAAGCCAAGTGCTTATCCCTTTACGCCACGGCGGCTTACAGTATTAGTTTTTTTGGAGTCAACCTTTCCTATGAAGGATTTGCCGCTTGTAAAATTCTGGCGCGCGCAGGATTTAGAGATTATCAGTTATATTTTAAAACCCTGGCTACGTGCAAGAGTTAGAGAATATTAGTTATATTTTATAGAACTTCAGCATTCGCGCTGAAAGGCGGAAATGCTCTGTAGGCTATGGATGCGCGCTTCGTGTTATTTACGTCCTAACATAAGCTGAATTGTAATCAGTCATTAGCAAAAATTTAGCTCAGAAACACTAATACTGTACTGTATACATATTCAGCTAACAAACATTTTTTAGCGGCGTGTCCGCTCTTAAAACACTGTAAGCGCGCACACAAGAACACTCCACCCACGTCAAGTGAACACCCCACCCACTTCAAGGCTTGCTCTCCACATAATGCGTAATGAACGCGGGCGGGCCAGTTCGGGCTCTGGGCCAACCAGGGGCGGCCCGAGCCATTGAGGGCTGGCCAATGCGAAAACTGCTCCAGTTGACAGATGATATGGGCACTGTTAATGCAATGGCTGTGAGCTGGCTCAAGCGTGGGTAAAGCTTTCCCCATTCATCATTTTAGGATGCCAGTTGATCATCATCATGTTGAGCTGGTCCATATCTGAAACACATAATGTATCACTGATCAGGTTTCCTCAATCATCTCTGTATGATTCCCCTTGCAGTTAATTGTAATGCTTCATTCTCACCTTGATTGGTTGGTGTGGTACAGCCATGGGCAGAACTTGGTTATTTCAGTCCAGTTTGAGTCCCAGCCTGATTCTCTGTGCTTACCTTTTTGTCTTCCCTCTCTTCTGCCTCACCATGCTCACTTGTGCAGGAAGATGCACCTCCTGTTCTGCCTCTCCACTTTTCTCTCCTTCCTCCACTACTTCAGCCTGTGCACTTGTCTAATATAACTGGGAACTGTTATATCTGTTTCTGTCACCAATATCACGCAAAAAACCTTAGGAATATTTAAATATTTTTAAATATTACAGGTTTCACGGTACAGATCACTATTATTTCTATATTCCTCAGAACTTCAGGTCATACCTGCAAACTCAGAAGGGATGAAAAACCTAGACACCCCCCCCCCACACACACACACACACACACAATATTTTGAGAGTCAGAGAGTCAGAGTCAGAGAGGGTTGCCTGCTTTGGGGTTATTAACATGTAAATGAAGCATTCTGGTACATGCTTCAGGTAAAATACATTTACTAGCATATCCTAATTTAATGAGGACATCAATATGAAAGATGGTGTCAACTAAAAAATAAACGGCAGCAGCATTAAGCCAAACACAGCAGAGCATTTTGCTAACAGTAAAAACTTGTTTCTTAAAGGAGAAATGAAAAGTGTTTTTAAGCTAATAGTAGTCTAATGAAAAGCATAAAATAAGCTTGTTGAGAAATTTTCACAAGTCAAAAATGTCATCCTAACTCAAATTTAGACTTTGCAAAGTGAAAAAATTCTCATCTGGTGTTTTTGACCCCCCTCCCCCTGCCTGCTCTCCGTCCCCTGAATATGACGTAGGCAGTGCAACGAGTCGTCCCTCATACAGTAATATTAGTGTGTGTATCTAGTTGTGGACAAAAAGGTTTCAGTGTGTAGCAATTAGGGATGCAGCAAAAAAAATCTATTTTTTAAAGAATCAAGATTCTTAGTCCTGGCGATTCAGAATCTATTCTAAAAGCCCCAAAATCGATTTTAAAACTTTTTTTAAATTTTATATTGTATTTTTACCGCTCCTGTGCATTCGGCCGCTGTAGAATTTTGGCCGTGTAGGGCCACCGTAGTTAGTTAGCCAGGCAGCTCCCAATGGAGCCTGCTAGCAAGGAGGGAGACAGCATGTTTCAACTTGCTCCTTCATCTTTAAAAATCATTTTAGATCCTACTATGTTCTGGGGAAGACAGAGCTTAACAAGAGAACGGTTGTTTGCAAGAAGTGTAAGATAAAACTACGGTACAGTATTTTGGAAATACGATAAAATGCACGGAAGATGAAAGTGAAAGCAGCCGACCAGCGCAAACTTCCAGCTGATTCTCAAACAGCTGTGAATATTTCTCTCTCTAACTCCTGCTGTATGACAAAGGATTTACAAACAGACAGCTCAGTGGAAGTTGAGGGGTTTATTTTTATTTTTAATACGTTGGAAGTGGAAGCAACACACGTTATTCCTTCATGTATAAAACTCCACACAGCTCCATGAAACAACAGTGGGAGTTCAGCTGCAGCTCAAAGGTAACTGTTGTTTCTCATATTATACTAAAACTTATAGACAAGTTATACAACAAACTTAATGTAATTTGTCTTTTAACAGGTTGGAGAGACCAGATGAGACACATCACCTGGAGTCTGTTCTAAATGATACAATTTATGTTTATAAATTACAGTTCAGAAGAGATTTTGTGTAAACTTGAACAGGTGTTGAAATTTTGTTAAAGATTTACTAAATATGAATCAATTTGTTTAAAACTGTGAATTCTGTATTTTATTTTGAGTTAAAAGTTAATGCACTGGTAGGCTGAAGTCTGTTACTTTTGCATTTATATACAGTATTGTGAATACTCCCTGCGCTCTAACAATCTAGTCCTCCGGTCAGAACTGAACTAGGAAAAAGAGTTCAGCTTCGCCGTCCCCTCAGCCTGGAACCACTTACAGACAGATCTGAAACTATCAACACTCATCTCTCCTAGATCCTTCATGTCAACCGTATTAGATAATGTCATCAAGAAACTTGACCGTTGCAGAACGTTTCTAAACACTATACTTATCCAATTTACGTCATTGTTGATTTTTAACGATCTACTCAACCGATGTCTGTCTGCTTGTCATGTATATAATTTATATAGAAATCTGTTTTGTCCTGTTGGTTTTGAACTGTCAACATCAATTATTGTGATTGTTTTCTCCATGATATTTTTGATAAATGCAAATGCTTATTGTCAATTACCATGTGACGTGTGCTGCTGACCACTTGACCAGGTCACCCTTGTAAAAGAGATCTCGATTTCAACGAGCTCTACCTGGTAAAATAAAGATGATTGATTATTTTATTTGTCTGTGATGGACTAGAGACCTGTCCAGATGTCCCCCACCTCTCACACAGTGATAGTTGGACATGGACACCAGTGACTCGAAAAGGAAGAAGTGGGCAAAGATGATGGATGGATGAATTATTTGCTCTTAGATTTTTTGTTTTTTTTGTTTTAGAGAAATCCAGGCAACTAAGCTAACCTAATGCTGCTAATTTAAGTTACAGAATTTTATGCACTCATGTATTATTTGTTCTTATTTTTTCATATCAAATGATGCAAAAAATTTGATACAATAAGGGACCTAAAATTATTTTAAATAAATGTTCCATTTGTTTACATTGTTGTTTAATCTTCTCAGCTTAAAATACTTTTAAATAAATGTTCTATTTCATTCATTCATTCATTCAACCTTTATTTATACAGGCTAGCCTCGTTGAGCCACGGGGACTCATTTACAAGAGGGACCTGTCTCACTCACACCCAGGGTCAATTTAGAGTTACCAATCAGCCTAACATGCATGTTTTTGGACTGTGGGAGGAAACCGGAGCACCCGGAGAAAACCCACGCATGCACGGAGAGAACATGCAAACTCCACCCAGAAAGGCCCCCGGACCGGGATTTGAACCGGGAACCTGCTCGCTGAGAGGCAGCAGCTCTACCAGTTGTGCCACCGCGCTGCCAATTTGTTTAAATTGTTTACGGTTATTAATTAACTCTGATGTTATAGTTCATTAACATCAGTTTGTTACCCCTCACTCGTAGATGTTTATTTTACAAGCTAAAATCGCGGTAGCATCAAGCTAACATTGCTAGCATCGGGCTAACGTAGCATTAGCATAGTGGTAGCATTGTAGCAGAGCTAGTTCTTTCTCATTTGCTCCTGTGATGATTTATTGACTGTGTCGCTAATTCTTGTGTCCTCTGTTGTCATTAGGACATTTTCAACACTCCCACTTCCACGTTAGCATACGGCGCTAGCATGCTAATGTTAGCATACGGCGCTAGCATGCTAATGTTAGCATGCGGCGGCTAACGCACGGCTATTCGTATTTTCAGGATAGAAATGCCCATTAATGCACTAAATCACCAAACTGTTTTTGACAAACTAAAGTGATATCCTTCAGATTCAAAAAAGTCTTCTGCTTCCATTTTAAATGACAGACAAGAGGACAGTAATGATGGGTTTATAGCTTCAGTGTTATTGTAAGATAGCAAAGGAGGTCTTAATTGTGTCATAAAAGTGCGTCCAGAAAATTACTACAGAAATCACTGCACTTCGGCATGTAGCAGGAAAAATGTAAAAAACTATTTCTTTAAGCTACTGACTTGAAAAAAGCATACCAAGTATGTTTGTGTGTTGTTTACTATACGAAATTCTTGTTATATCGATTTTTTTCAGATTTGATTACATTTCTCCTTTAAATGTTTTGGCCTGGACAAGTATTTTAAAGGGGACCACATACAGTATAGGTCTTTAAAATTTTTATGTTATGTCTGTGTGCTATCTTGACAATATTAATTCATTTTAATACACAAAATAATTCTTAGATAATCAATTATACCCTTTTTAATTCTGCCATTTTTAACTTTCGTTTTGAACGACCGGTTTCTGATACTGACAGTGGTGGGCCTCCAACCGCTAGGGAGCGCTAATGCGCTAATCCGCTTATAGCGTAGCTAAATAATCTGTTTGCTTTACAGCGGATTGACTAAGTTTTATAATTCATAAGCGGATTTGTGCTATTTTTATTTAAAATGCAGTACCGCTAATAACTAATTATCTATCAGTAAAAACAAAATAACGTATTTACGAGCTCGGACGGCAGCTAACAGACTACAGGTAGTCCCCGATTTACGAGCGCTCTGATCTGCGAGGTTCCAGACTTACGAGCTGCACATTTTTGGAAAAAACGAAAAAAATACTGAGTTTTCATGTGTTTTTTCACTTCAGTTAGCAAGTTAAGCATATAAACACACGTTTCCGATCATTTTTATGCACTCAAAAGTAGTTTTTAGATGAAAATAGAGTGTTTTTAGGTGCGCTAGCGAAAACCGTTCCAATTTACGAGCGGATTTCCGGATTTACGAGCGAAATGGCGGCCGTTCCAAATTACGAGATTTCCGGTTTACGAGCGCCTCGTTGTAACGGATCTCGCTCGTAAATCGGGGACTACCTGTATATTCCTGTCAGCGCCGGATGTGGTCCGTGACAAAAAAGCGTCCCCCTCAGTCTCTTGGTGTGTGCTCTCTCTATAGCAGTTAGCAGCCAGTGTGTTACTCTGCAGCCTTATTGCTTGTTTTCGAAGAGTCAGACGAAGACTTTTTAACATGGAGGGTGAACTTATGGATGTTTCTCACGTCTGGATTTAAAAATAGAATTTCGCCACATTAGCACTCTTCAAAATGGCGTCCGCGACGGCCAAAGAAGCCAGGATTTTACAACAAAACACGGTAAAACAATTATTTCTTTGCTGAGAAAAAATATATTTCATAGCTGACGTTATAGCACAAGTTTTTCTGAGCTTGAGAGTTTCACGAAATGGTCAAATCTGCTGGATTTAAAAAAAGTAGTTCACCATTAGCACTCTTCAAAATGGCGTCCGCGACGGCCAAAGAAGCCAGGATTTTACAACAAAACACGGTAAAACAATTATTTCTTTGCTGAGAAAAAATATATTTCATAGCTGACGTTATAGCACAAGTTTTTCTGAGCTTGAGAGTTTCACGAAATGGTCAAATCTGCTGGATTTAAAAAAAGTAGTTCACCATTAGGACTCTTCAAAATGGCGTCCGCGACGGCCACAGAAATTAAGAACATAAAATAGACAGGGCAGCAAACTTACATACTCAGGGAATCACAAGGAACTCAGGAGACAGAGGCAACAGGAGACAATGCCAGGACAATGATAAACACAGAGATACAGACTTATTTTTGATTTGATTTGATGTTCATTCATTCATTTTAAAAGAACAATACAAAACAGTTTCATCAGATACAAGGATGAATAGACTTTTAGCTGAATGGATGGATGGATAGACAGTTAGCTGGATGGCTGGATGGATGGATGAATAGACAGCTGAATGGATGGATGAATAGACAGTTAGCTGAATGGCTGGATGAATAGACAGTTATCTTAATGGATGGATGAATAGACAGTTAGCTGAATGGATGGATGAATAGACAGTTAGCTGAATGGATGGATGAATAGACAGTTAGCTGGATGGATGGATGAATAGACAGTTAGCTGGATGGATGGATGAATAGACAGTTAGCTGAATGGATGGATGAATAGACAGTTAGCTGGATGGATGGATGGATGGATAGACAGTTAGCTGGATGGATGAATGGATGAATAGACAGTTAGCTGAATGGATGGATGGATGAATAGACAGTTAGCTGGATGGATGGATGGATGAATAGACTGTTATCTTAATGGATGGATGAATAGACAGTTAGCTGGATGGATGGATGGATGAATAGACTGTTATCTTAATGGATGGATGAATAGACAGTTAGCTGAATGGATGGATGAATAGACAGTTAGCTGAATGGATGGATGAATAGACAGTTAGCTGAATGGATGGATGAATAGACAGTTAGCTGAATGGATGGATGAATAGACAGTTAGCTATGGATGGATGGATGAATAGACAGTTAGCTGATGGATGGATGGATGAATAGACAGTTAGCTGAATGGATGGATGAATAGACAGTTAGCTGAATGGATGGATGAATAGACAGTTAGCTGAATGGATGGATGAATAGACAGTTAGCTGAATGGATGGATGAATAGACAGTTAGCTGAATGGATGGATGAATAGACAGTTAGCTGGATGGATGGATGGATGAATAGACAGTTAGCTGAATGGATGGATGAATAGACAGTTAGCTGAATGGATGGATGAATAGACAGTTAGCTGAATGGATGGATGAATAGACAGTTAGCTGAATGGATGGATGGATGAATAGACAGTTAGCTGAATGGATGGATGAATAGACAGTTAGCTGAATGGATGGATGAATAGACAGTTAGCTGAATGGATGGATGAATAGACAGTTAGCTGAATGGATGGATGAATAGACAGTTAGCTGAATGGATGGATGAATAGACAGTTAGCTGAATGGATGGATGAATAGACAGTTAGCTGATGGATGGATGAATAGACAGTTAGCTGAATGGATGGATGAATAGACAGTTAGCTGAATGGATGGATGAATAGACAGTTAGCTGAATGGATGGATGAATAGACAGTTAGCTGAATGGATGGATGAATAGACAGTTAGCTGAATGGATGGATGAATAGACAGTTAGCTGAATGGATGGATGAATAGACAGTTAGCTGAATGGATGGATGAATAGACAGTTAGCTGAATGGATGGATGAATAGACAGTTAGCTGAATGGATGGATGAATAGACAGTTAGCTGAATGGATGGATGAATAGACAGTTAGCTGAATGGATGGATGAATAGACAGTTAGCTGAATGGATGGATGAATAGACAGTTAGCTGAATGGATGGATGAATAGACAGTTAGCTGGATGGATGGATGAATAGACAGTTAGCTGAATGGATGGATGAATAGACAGTTAGCTGAATGGATGGATGAATAGACAGTTAGCTGGATGGATGGATGGATGAATAGACAGTTAGCTGGATGGATGGATGGACAGTTAGCTGGATGGATGAATGGATGGATGAATAGACAGGGAAGTAATGATGCACCCATCATGACTAGTACCTAGTCATCAATGCAAGATCTTGGTGAAACATTAATGCAACACTGGATGGAACTAGATCTTTTGACATTGCAGAAGCTTATTGAAACAATGCCACAGCAAATGAATGCCGTAATCAAAGCTAGAGGCGGTCCAACAAAATATTAGTGTGACCTTTTTATTTTTGTGGCAACTATTTTGGGGGGCAGACAGTGTATATTACTTTCCAGAAAACTTGTTACCTAGCTTCGTTCTCCCTAACATGATATTTCTCCTTCAAAGTGTTCTTTATAACTCCTTAGCTGGACTTTTCAAACCTTAAGGCATAATCCCGCTACGCACTCCATTTCTTACACACTTCCCAACACCCCCACACACACACACACGCACGCAACAGCTGACGTCACCAACATAGCTGTAAGCTAACGCACAACACGAGGTGTCTCCCCCTCCTCCCCCAGCCCTGACAACAAAACTCCCCGAAGAGATGAGCACCTGCCGCCTGCTAAGCTAAATGACAGAGGAGGAAACAGTTTCTTAAAGGAAAATAATGCCATCCACTGCGCCTCCTACCCCCGCTCCCCACCCACCAAAAAAATAGTTCTGATCTGGACAATTCACGTAAATGACATCTTTTAGTTTGAAATCTGCAAATTTCACAGAAAAGCCTCTAGTTTGCAGGTAACAGTGTCACAGGCTTGAACAAAAAATGCATTCATTCAACACTTGCTCTTCTCAAGGGCGGACGTCTCCTCTCCGTCTCTGCTTTGCTTTTGCTTTGTCTTGTCTGTGAAACTGTCTGAGAGCCTCTCTTCTACAAAATCTTCAGAATCATAACTATGGACTTCAACTTGGTCAGTTGGTCCCTCAACACAACTGATAACATTTCTTCAACAAGAAGACAGGCTGTAGGCGAGATGATTTGACCTGTTGACATGCACACATCTGGATATCTCATCGACTTGAAGACTTGATGATGTGTCTATCTCTGCTGTCATCTGTGGATCTTAAGGACTCATATTTAATTGGATTTATGATAACTGGTTCCTGCTTTTTGGATTCGGCTGGTTCCTGGTCTATCAACACACAAGGAAGACGTCAGCAGCAAATCTGGACCTGGTCAGGCTGCCTGCCTTACATGATGGTTTGGTTCATGTCTCGAGAAACCAGACTTTTGACTGAAAGGATTAGATCTCAGGGATTTTCTGAGGCTCGTTCCATTTGTTTGGTCATTTTAATTTGGACATTTCGGAAGCGAGTGGGCCGACACAGACTGAAAGTAGATGTCATTAAAGTTCTGCCTTTTCCGAAAACAATTGTGTTTATCTGAAATTCAGCTCCCCGACTGGCCTTGATAGGCCGTCTTATCTCAACACGCCTGCTGAAGTTTTGTAAACTTGACGCTCTCACCCATTCCAACCCTTCTACTGAGGAATTCCACTGACTTCAGAGGAGCCCAGCTGAAATAAACATTCTGTCATCATTTCAGGATTAGTCTCTGGCCGTTCTCGGCAGCTCCCCCCCATGAGTGTGCACAGATCTCCATGAACTGAGTGATTCTATCTGAACTCTGCAGTATGGGCTGGCATGCAACCGCCTTTGAGTCCCCCTCCCCCGCCTTCTGCGTAATGTCAGCGTCATTATGTGCTTGTGTGCGAGATTTTTTTCATTACCACATTTTGGCCTTCAGAGGTCAAAAATGTATTAGTTTTTTTGTCTCCAAACCCTATGTGTCATTTTTCACCACTTTTATTGTCTGTCCAACAGATCTCACTTGTAAATTAGTCTTGGAGGCTCAATGTGACTTATCTGTTTGAATAAAGGTTGAATGAATGAATTCCTTCCTTGGGTTCCTTTCTTTCACCTTTTCTCTCTTTTTACTCTTGACTGTCGACTTGACTCTAGTTTCACAGAGCGGTGCACCGTAGCTAGGTTCACAGGCAGGAGCCGCAAGTGTTGGCTTTTCAAAATAAAGTATAAAATTAATATTTCATGATATTTAAATTTATTTCAGTTCTATATAAACCTTTAATCTGAAGGTGTGTCGGCCTGTATTTGACCGTGACGGTGCGCCACGATCAATTACATGTAGAGGAAACCCTGGTGTGTGTGTGTGTGCGTGTGTGTGTGTGTGTGTGTGTGTGTGTGTGTGTGTGTGTGTGTGTATATATATATATATATATA
>JBBPBX010049769.1:8720-25221 GCA_038048925.1 Garcialebias charrua
TGAACCACATGTAAAGAAATTTACTTTAAAATGTAAACATAAAAACTATCTTTGTAAATACAGTACACCAAAAATGTACCAATGAAATTAAAAAAGGAGAACTTCACCTCATGTTTTATAATTTAATTGACCATCAAATTTATTTATCCAGGTTAGTGTGTTATTATATATATTTTAGCACATAATTTTAAATTTGACTGTTTAAAAATAAAAATATACACATATAGTTTTTTTCCTTTGCCTGTAGATGCATTTGCATGTCTTTAATTATTATATTTGTTTTTTTTCCCCACAACTCTTTACTTCCATGTGTTGCTTTTACATTTCTCTGTCTCCTGTTTTTGTGTTACACTATACTGTACACATCTGTCTCATTATGTAAAGAAGTTGGGTGGCACTTTTCTGGTGTCAGCTCCTCTCCCATTGGTCAATAGACAGGAAGTAGCAGGATCCATGAACAGATCTACTGCTCATGCCTGTGCTGCCTCAGCTGAGCTAAAATTTACTTTAAAACAAAAGGCACATGTAAGTGTTTTCCCCTTGCATTTGTTTATACCTAAACTTCCTGTCTATTGATGAATACCAGAGGAGCTGACTCAAGAAGCTCTGCCCAGCTTATTTAAATAATGAGGCAGTAATAGAAAAACGAGACAGAGAAATGTAAAAACAACACATGGAAATATAAAGAATTGTAAAAATTATAAAAATAATTAAATGAAAACATTTAAGATACACAAAATCATCACAGAGTTAAAGGAAAAACAAAATGATGTACTAAAATATATAATTTGTTGGAAATCAGCTGGAAAAATTAATATGAAGGTCAATGAAATTATAGAACATCAAGTAAAGTTCTTTTTAATTTAATTGGTGCATTTTAAGTGCATTTATTATTTGGACCAGCTTTATGTTTATGCTTTTATGTTAGTTTCAGTCCTTATAAGCCTTGAGTTACAATTAATCACAAATGTGTGTTTTGTCAGCATTATTTAAAACTTGGTGGGAGGGTATTTTAAATAGTTTACATTGTCACTTATGCAGCTTGCTAGGCTACTCAGTTAAAGATGAGGGAGCGAAGAGCCTCTCGAATTGTCAAGTAAAACTCTTGATCTTGCAATGTGTTAGTGGGAAAAGTAAGGTCCAACTCTGACATGATCACATTGCAAAGGTCAAATATATCTTCGTCACATGGGACAACTGAGAGGAGTTTGCATGCCTCTTTGCAGACATCAAGATCATTATGTGGAACAATGAAGTCCTCAGAACCCCAGAGCTGTGGCACAGTGTACATCACATCCGGAATCCCACTTGGTACATTGTGATTCTTTGTTGGTCGGATGCAGTGGCCATTCCAGACTGCCTTGATCTCATCAAGCTCTTCCTGGAAATATAAATTGTATCTGTAGTTAGAGGTTTAAAGATGTTGGAGACTAACCAGTACAAGATTAACAAAAAATATAAAAATAGACATGGCTTGTTGAAAAACAAATATGCTTCAAGTGCATCCAGTTGATACAGTATTTTACAATTCATGAACCACTGAGAGATATTTTCCTTTTAATTTTTGCCAATTTGCTGGTAGGACTGTGTCAAAGTGAAGATTCAACACAATCTGCTGGTTTCATCATTGGTAACTTTTAGTATTTTGCTTTTATAATGTGTGAATGTTTTGTACAGTGCCCTGAGATGTTTTTTGTTGTGATTTTGCATTATAAACTGAAGTAAATGTTATAAACTGACTTTCACATAACAGAACATAATTTCAGCTTGTATTTTTTAAAAACACTATAAACATTGGATCTGAACCTAGGCTTGCTACTACTTTTAATAATTTCCTATAGCCTCTTGAGTACCCTGTTTTATTAATCTGAAATTATTAAAATAGTCAAAAGCTAATATTATGTTTTAGCATAATTCAATACAATAAACTGTAATTTTATTGTTCTTAGCTGAACACAATAACCTAGTCTACATCTTGTTAACACAAATAAAGTTATTGGCAGAGAAACCTGATTGATCGTGTTTCAGAACCATGGACAGTGCTACTGTTTATGTAGCCTAGGTGACTGTGTGCCGACATATGGTGACACCTGGCTATGTAAGCAGAGTAATTTTTACCTTTCATTAGCACCGGTAAATTAACTGAATCCATGTTAACATCAATATTTGTAGGCTACTTTTATAAATAGACTACACCATGGCGGAGCAATGGAAGAGCAGTCCACTTAAGATGCAGACAGAACCTCACCTGAAAAATGTGGCGAAAGCACAGCTGCACAAGTGATTTGTCCACGTAGTCCCCAACGCACAGGCCCTCATCTTTCATCTCGCCCAGAAGATGTATCCAGTACTCCATACCTTCTCTGTGCAGCACACCCCACCAACTCTCAATCCTCTGGTTTGTAGTACTTGCTCCAGCGATGTAGCTTTGTTCACCTGCTCTACTGTCCGCATCACTGCGACGGAGGTAGGTCTGGATGTCACGGACAATATTTTCTGTTCCTGCATATGTCCGGACGATCCGGGGGCAGCCACCAAACTCCTCCACGGCCTGTACAAAGTAGCCCCCTATCACGCGTGGGTCGCTGCTTGTGTACGCAGCTTTCAACCATTTTATTTTGCGCGAAAATCCATCCATGCAACCACTGATGCAGATTTCATAGGGCTTTAACTTGTCGTATGAATCTACGTGCCAGATATAGTTTGGCCCTTGAGCAAAATGCCTACGGTTTAGTCTCCTGGAACGACGGATGGCTGAGGCGTCAGGGTCCAGAGCTGCGAGAATCAAACGAACATCTTCTTTTTTCGCACGAATGCCATTCTTTAAGCACTTGTTGTACATCCACCTGTAGCCGTGCAGTCTCACAGGTCCTTCCAGCTGGTGAATGATGAAATCTATTACTTCCCTGATATCAACGTATTGTTTACGTCTGAGCCCACGTGTTTTGAGCAGCTGAATTAAGTGTCTCTTGCTCAGAATAACACCGTGCTTAACCACAAGTGACTGAAGTATGTCATTGTAATTCATCCCTAGATTCAAATAAAATGACATTAATTCAAACCTGTCCATGTTAACAACCCGCACTGAAATGAACGTAGGGTTGCTAATTATCACGTGGCCAAGTAATAATTATCACGTGGCCACGTAATTATTATCATGTGGCCACGTAATAATTATCGCGTTCCCACGCAATAATTATCACGTGGGAATGTGATTTTTATCATGTGGCCACGTAATAATTAATCTCGTTCCCACGTGATAATTATTGCGTGGGAACGCAAAATTATCACGTGGCCATGTGATAATTATCACGTTGCCACATGATACTTTTATTTCCTACCATGTCACCAGACGGGCTCCGTATAACAAGCCTCATTCAATCAGAAATAAAATTCAAAAAGTTATTCAATTGATCAAATGTTTTTCTTCAGAAGAACAAAAAGAAACTCCTTCTCCAAATTCAAATCATCAGGAATCTCCTTATTCCTTGAAGTACATTTGTTTGACATAGTTTATGCTGAATCTCTGCTCTGCTGCTCATGTTTTTCCTCCTCATGCTCCACTCTGTTCGTGCTGAAGACAAAAGGCTCGCATTCCTTGGCCTCTTGCAGCTGGGGGAGGGTGATTACCGTAATACCACTAAACCAACCTTAAAGCTGCTGTATGTAACTTATATTTTAAACATATTTCTTCACTCTGCCACTATATGAGCCGCCTGGCCTTGTGGTGCGGACACAACAATCTCACTCTCAACGTGGAGAAGACAAAGGAGATTGTTGTGGACTTCAGGAAGAGGGATGCCCAACATCCTCCTCTGACCATCAACAGCACCGCAGTGGAGAGAGTGGACAGCACCAAGTTCCTGGGAGTGCACGTCTCAAAGGACCTGTCCTGGAGCAGGAACACTGCAGCACTGGCAAAGAAGGCTCACCAGCGTCTCTACTTTCTCCGCAAGCTGAAAAGGGCTGGAGCTTCAACCCCCATCATGAGCACCTTCTACAGAGGTGCCATAGAAAGTGTCCTGACCAGCTGCATCACTGTGTGGTTTGGTGCATGTACTGCATCCTGCCGCAAGAGCCTCCAGCGCATTGTGAGAGCAGCTGAGAAGATCGTGGGCACCTCCTTGCCCTCACTGCAGGACTTACACAGCAAACGCCTCACTCGGAAAGCCCACCGCATGGCAGGTGATCCCACACACCCACTACACAGCTGCTTCAGACTGCTGCCATCAGGAAGGAGACTGAGGAGTCTCCAGGCTCGAACCAGCAGACTGAGAGACAGCTCTGTTCATCAGGCAGTCAGAATGCTAAACACTCTGCCTGCTCTGCCTCCCCTCCCATTTGAACTGCCTTAACACTAAAACTTTCTCACATATTATCACTCAACACAAAGTTTTTAACACTAGACTCTGTGTCACCAAACGGGTTTTCACTAAACTCTCGGTCATGTGCTCATACAGTTTGCACTACTTCTCATACTTGCACTAATGTCTGTATTACATCACTGCCTATAATCATAATACTGTTTACATTCTCTGTTTACATTTATTAATACTGTTTACTTTTATTACTACTGCTTACATGTAATTACTACTGTTTACATTTATTTACACTACTCTAATATCTACACCACTGCTGGTACATATACAGTGTGCTCTGAACGGTCTTATTTAGGGATGCCCAATGTGCCTTACTGCATATGCCACTTTTTGCCTCTACAACAACATCAACTACTACCTCATACATATACTGTGTACATTGACTCATACGCTGCTTTGCCACTTTGCAAATGTCAATGCTAGAAACCTTTAGTTTATTTTAGTTATACTTTTTATACTCTTTTTTTATACCACTATGCAAAAAAAAAAAAAAAAAAAACAACTCAGGACAGTGTTAGTTTTACTATTTTTATGCTTATGTCTATTATTATATGTTTCAGTGTTTCAATGTTTAGATGTTTACTGTTGCACCGAGGGACTGAGAGAAACGCAATTTCGGTCCTGTGTATGTCCTGCACTGTACATATTGCAGATCTGACAATAAAGTTGACTTTGACTTTGACTTTGACTTTGATATCCTGATATATTGATATTTGACAGGTAATCTCTGAAAAAAACTATAGTCCTCTGGCGTCTCCCGGTGGTAATAAAAGCATTTATAAAAACCAGAGCGCCCCGCGGTTAACCAGCCAATAAAAACAGCCAGCCAATAAAAACAGAGCTTCTCACTTCTCACCCCCTAACCCACGCCCCCCCAACCCACGCCCCCGCCTGTCAGCCCGCAGCGGCCGCGCAGGTTCTCGTTGAAATAATTGCAAAGCGATGCAAAACTGTTTTGTATGTGACACAAATGTATTAAATATCCCTTCTTCATCCCTGCTCTGGACTTTTCTTTTGTTTTTTGCCAAAAGTCAAGTGATCGCTTCTTCCTCCAGACCTCGACTGACAGAAATGAGGAAGTCACGAGCAAATTAAATCATGTCCAACGTGGCTGCGTGAAGCTCTGCAGATTTCAGGGTGTTTTTGTTTTGCTGGACCAGTGCTCCATGTTTTTATTTTATTTTTTTAGAACGTTTTATTAACATATAATCACAGAACTTTGCAACGGCTGAGACGGGGCGTAGTGGAGGCGGAGCATTCCAGGCTGCAGCGCGAGCAAGGTATAGCTGAGCCATATATGGCTCTGAGTGAGGAGGGACCAGAAACGTGTCTCTGTTCAAAATTTTTCTAAGTGCCAGTGTGTTCAAAAACTACATATTGCAGCTTTAAAGCGCACTGTTTTCTTTCAAACACAGTTTGAATTTTTCTGATAGCACAAACCCTTGCAGAGTTACGGTAATGCAAAGTTAGCTTGTGGAAAACGTGTCGCCGGCGACACGTTAGGTGTAGAAGGAGACGAAGATGAAGAAGAGGAGGATTCACAAGATGATGTATGAGTTTTAGGAATTATTTTGTAGGTTGAGTAAAAGAAATCTGAAAGTTATGCACCATAACTCATGTTCCCTGAAGGAAGGGAACGAGGTGCAACACAATTGCTATGGGAACTAGCGCCCCCACGCGGTTACCTGAAGGAATATACTCACGCCTTTACGGCTGGGGCGTCAGCGTCGCGCCAGAGGCCCCGCCCTCTGGACATATAAGCGGCTGACGCCCGTCCATCTTTCTCTAAAATGCACTTCACCGAGCTTTCAGCATTGAAAGGGCCAAATGTGTTGCACCTCGTTCCCTTCCTTCAGGGAACATGAGTAATGGTGCATAACTTTCAGTTCCCTTTCAGTTAGGTTGTCTCGGTGCAACACAATTGCTATGGGAACGTAATCCATTCGCGCCCTTGACATGCTCAGCAAAATGCATGTGAGAACATCTGCCCTAATACGGCAGGCATTTCCCAGCCACTCTCCACAAGGTATGTAGAGGGCACAGCCTGAGAAGAAAAATGCCACATGTAGAAACATCGTTCTGATGTTACCACTGGACACATAGATGAAAACACCAGTTAGAGATAGCATAAGCGTCTTCTGCTAGTGTAGGTTTGGCAGAACACTCATACAAAAGTTCAGGTCAGAGGTTCATGGAACATCTGGTAATGTTTCCTATAAACAACAAAGTCATTAACCTTAATCTTGTTTTCCTTTGTGTGAAGGAAAAACCTCTTATCCTCTGACAAGAAGCCGATAAACTAAACTGTTTATGTTCCCTTGTCGAGAAATACACTGTCCCTGCTTTTCCCAGAACTGTTTTCATTTCTTCCCCTGACGAGAAGAGCAGACCCCTTTTATTTACGTAAGTAATGACATCAGATACAAGTATAAAAGAATCTGCATTGCTATTTTGAGTCAGATTCGGTATGGACTGTCGGCTACACTGTTTAATATTAACTTGTTAATAAATCCCTCCGGCTGGCTAAGGAAGAAGGTTTCCTCGTCTCAATTATTTAATATGAAGACATAAAGCTTCAACACTAGTGTGATTACTCATCATCTCCTTTTTTTCTGGAAATCTTGAGAAGCAGGAGGAAAAGAACAAGGGACCCATTACAGTACGCCACTAGTAACCAGATGGCAATGTGGAGGTAAAAAGCCTAGTTCATGCACAGGGTAACCTTCCAGGTCCCCAGGAGAAAAAAATTATGTATAAGGGGCACACACGAGTCCCTCATCTGTTTCATGAACAGACAACTAGGACTGTCAAAGAGGCCCATCCTGATGTTGGAGAACTGTCAGAGGAGAGGGGAACCCTTCCACTGAAGTAACTCCTAAATAAACATAAACATCAAGGGTGTCCCTTGTGTATGTTGTTGTTGCTGTTGGAGCAAAGACGATCAGGCCTTAGACCCTCAGCCAGTCCCCTTCAGTGGGCATGCTAAAGGTTGCCACAACTCCGGACGTAGGTGTCAAAGCTACCCACGTGCCTGAGTCAGCAGGTCTCTGTAAGAATGCAACTGCCATGGTATCCATGAACTTTGAGAAGTAAAAGTCACATTAGCTGTGTTTCCATCCATTTTCATTTCGTATTTTGAGCTACCTCGCAAATATGTAAATACAAATTAATGCAGATCAGAAGTGTTTCCATCTGCTGGCTTGAAGCGCTTCTACCAAGCCGCGCACAGCGTCATTACGTCAGACGTCAGCGTCATTACGTCAGACGTCAGCACTGCGCATGTCTACAGTAAACAGGAAGTAGCGGTTGAAAACTGAACCCGGCCACACATCTCGTCAAAATCGAGAGAATATTTCAGGTACGTGTTGCTATCGGGCGAGTTGTATTTATTCTGTCATGCCAACTAGTTTTAGCGATGTTACATGTTGTCCGGAGCGGAAACAGCTGAACGTCACGTGACGTGAATTTTCGCTACGTCAGAAATGAGTCGGAAAATGTGTTTCCATTTGTCGTTTAGCGCATCTCAAATCCCAAAAACCACCTCAAGCGAGCGTAAAAACTTTTTAGCGTAATTCAGGAAGTAACCTCGCAATTTGCCGTTTCCATTAAGCTTTTCTGCTGCGCTATTTCAAATTGCGCAGCTAGAAACCTTGATGGAAACACGGCTACAGTGAACTGGCTCCGCATGGGAACAAGTCCATAGAGGTTCCTTTAACCCGTGACCAGACCTGATCCATGAGTCGTGGGTTCAGTCTTCATTGTTTTGTTATCTGATTACACCAGGACATGCTGTCCAGCAATCAGACCTTTACCAAAGAAGTATCTTGCTGACAGGAATACGGCCAACAACTCTAGGAAGTTGATGCACAATCTACTTCCTGGTTGTTCCAGAGGCCTTGGGCATTCTGATTTCTACAGACTGCTTCCTCATCCTGTTTCCAAGGTGTCCGTCATGATGAACACACGGGATGACACCTTACCTTACGGGACGCCTTCTGTGAACACGGACAGGTCCCCTCAAGGTTCTGGGGCCCTCAGGCACTTTGAGATGATTTCTTAAAGATTTATTTTAATTTTTTGGTTTAGCCATGCATGCCGGACCCGCATTCTCACCAATACGTGTGGCACACTGGGTGTAGCTTCTGCTAAGAGGCCTAAAGAGGCGTTGGCATGCTTACAGGGGAATCCATTAATTCAGTTTAGACTTTTGCCAGGCAACGGCGAATCGAGGAAGCACGTTCCTCTGAGAGCCATGCCTTGTACCGGATGGTGTAGACCTGCACTTCCACAAACACGGTAATCCGTGATGGGGCCAGGTCACTCATTTTGTGGGCTTATGAAAAAATCAGAGAGACTCCAGGTGAGAGATCACCCAGGAGTGTGACTAGGCCAGCTCCCGGCCAAAAAACCAGGAGGTAATCCAGGTAGTTCATAATCCTGACTCCTTGATTCCTAAGAGGGGTCAGGGCTGCATCCAGACATTTAGTAAATGTATGAGGAGCAGTCCAAACCGAAGGATAAGACTTTGTATTTATAAGCTTTCCCTTTGAAGGCAAAACCGGAAGAATTTCCCGTGCCTCCTCCAGACGCCCACATGGAAGCAAGCGTCCGTTGTACATGCGTAGTCTCCAGGTCTCACGGACCGGGGGACCTGCCGCAGTGTCAACATTTTGAAATTGAAAAATCCTTGTTTTCTTGCCCAGAGTCCTGAGATCCAGGTCTGGTCTCAGGTATTCATCTCTTTTGGGCACCAGGAAGAACTTGAGCCCGCAACGCATCCCCTGGGAAGGATGTCTAGCAAGTGCTTGCTTCATTTGGGTGCAGAAGGGGTGGCCTTCGACCCCTCCCGCGTACTCTGGAGCAGGCCGGTCCACCCAGCAGAAGACATCGCGAGATTTGATTGTCTCAGGCAAAACTCGTGTGTCCCACTGCGGTTGTAGTTTGACGTAGTAGGTTGTGTTTCACCAAGTGGTGAGTTAAGAACCAGGGTAGTCTGTGCTCTGGAACTTACATTCTTGTATATGCATGAAACAGTGTTTATTTTTCATTACACATACAGTAGACGAGTTATTGTTTTGTGCGCACACACATACCCCCAGCTCCTTGTAGCATTTTACAAGTGAAGTCTGTGCTCAAAAGGTCAGGTTCCCTTACTGCGTGAGCGGGCAAACCTGAGGCACTGTTCCCATTTTGGGACCAGGACACATTCAGTAGTCTGAGATTTTATTATCGTGTGTGGATGACAATTACAGTAGATGAGTTGTTGTTTAGGGCGCGCACACGCACCACCAGCTCCTTGTAGCATTTCACAAGTGAAGTCTGGGCTCAAAAGGCCAGGATCCCATACTGCGTGAGCGGGCAAACCTGGGGCCCTGTTCCCATTTTGGGACCAGGACACCTTCAGTCATTGGCAGGGGCATCTCCTTTCTTCTTCTTTTGCTGGTGGCCCCTTGCAGCTCCTGTAGCTTTTCTGCCTGGTGGGCCTATGATACAGAGGCCACTTGTCCTTGTCCATCCCGCCAGGGCCCCTCGGGCCCTGAGATGGTTTAACGTCAAAGAGTCATCCATAGCCTCATGGGTGGATAAGCTCTCAGCGTCATCGATGTTGCAAGGAAGAAACAACCAGGTAGCGCAGCTGAACAGATAGCTGAAAATCCTCCTCCTGGACTCTGCTGGACAGAGAGTCTCCTTGTTAGCCGGGACTAAACGTGGAGGTACTTGCAAGCCCGCTAGCGGTGCTAATACGGGCCCTCGAGCAGCGCAGCATCGGTAAAAAACACTTAGTTATCTGTGATGAATTCTACCGTCAATTCGTAGGATAGCGGAAAAGGCAAATAATGAGAAGGTTAGCTATCAAGCTAGTTCAAACATTTTCACATACCTCATGATTGAGTCCTTCGTTGTCCGCTCGTAACCGCACTAATCGTGTTAGCAGCGCCATCCTCCGCCGCGCGTTGTCGTGGGTACCCCTGGTTAGCCATGCTAACCGTGGGAGCTAGCCAGATAGCAACGGGGTTACTCCTTTCTCCGGGGTCATCCGCGAGAAAAGCTTCGAGTGTCCTTGCGTGTAGCATCCCAGAGCAGAGCGGATAGGCCTCGTGGGTGTCCGCTGCTGAAAAGGGGGTAGCCAGATCCGCTGAAGCAGGTACGGGAGCCAGAGCTCACTGCCTGTCAGAGTTCCTCGTCCGATGACGTCCTCTCGCCGAGCTGCTCGGGGTTGTTGGCCTATTAGCTTAGTTTGCTTAGCAGGTAGCATGCCTCGCAGTTAGCGTTCGCTAACCGAGCACTAGAAAAGCAGAAGAGAAAAAAGGCACGGGAGCTGGGGCTTGCTGGCCTGCTGGTCTTCTTTGACTTTTGGGTTTTGCACTACCTTCTCAGGACCCGTGGCTGAGAAGAGTTAGGTCCGTTAGCCGTGCTAACGTAGTCCGGAGACGTCTCCTTCCTCGTGTCGCTTTCGCCGGCTAGCCTGCTAGTTGTTAGCAGGGTAGCTGTGTCGCGCAATCAGCGCCCTCGAGCGAAGCGTTCTGTGGAGAGAGGAGAAGAAAACTTTGGGGTGAAGAAAAATGTGCCGGGCCAGCTTTCGCCAGCCCAGCAGTCCGCAGTAGAAGTTTCTCTGTATGCTCTGTGTAGGGAGCGAGCTCACCTCTGGTCGAGCGATGGAGGTACAGAGAAGATCCGAGAAGAGTATTTCAGATATTTGCGAGGTGAAGTGCTAAAAGAGAGAGATGGACGGGCGTCAGCCGCTTATATGTCCAGAGGGCGGGGCCTCTGGCGCGACGCTGACGCCCCAGCCGTAAAGGCGTGAGTATATTCCTTCAGGTAACCTCACGGGGGCGCTAGTTCCCATAGCAATTGTGTTGCACCGAGAGAACCTAAAGGGAACCTGAAAGTAATCAGCTGAGACAACCACTATTTTCATGTTTTCTTTCTGTATCAAAATATTAAAAGATATTCGGCTTAAATCTTCTGACTTAAACGAGGAGAGATAGAGGGGATTTTATATTTTACTTATTTTAGCTCCCTCCCTACCCTGCTTGTTTATTATATTATTAAAATATACGGATTATACATTGAATAGAATAGATCTAAAATATTCCACAGTTATCCATTAATTTTTTTTCTCAACCACTTTACAAAATATTTGACTGTTAAAACTTCATCAGACTATCGTTGTTTTATTTGGTCCATATTCCCTCCATTAATTACATTACAAAGCACAACTTATAGCTTTCAGAGTAATGCAAAAATATGTTTTTTAATAATGACTGGTTTGCTTTGGACAGAAATGCCACTGTTAGTTTAAAACAACAGAATCAAAAGGCTAGGATTAGTAAATTAAATTGTTATCTAAAATGTAAAAATTGATATACTGTACCGTGTTTTCCGGACTATAGGTCACAGCTTTTTATCATTTTTTCATGTGACCTGCGACCCATTTTTTCATGTGACCTGCGACCTATAGTCAGTTGCGACCTATATATGGCTTTCTATAAAATAAGCTGATTTGTAATCATTTATTAACAAAAATTAAACTGAGACATACTCTTACAATAATGTCAGCTAACAAATATATATTTTAGGCATTCACTGATGATGAGGGACGAGCTGAGGATGGAGTGGACAATGGTGATCCAAGCGTGAGTTCTTCAACCTTCTGATAGACTGCCTAAGAACTCGCAGAAAAGGATGATGGATACTTTCTTGCTAGGAGGATGATTGCCACATCCATAGTTCATGGAGGTCCAGGTCCTAGGTTCTTGGCAGAGATGCTGTACCAGCACCTCACAGGAACAACTGACACTGAAGGCCTGATAGAAGTTACCACTGAACACTATGAAAGCTTCATTGCTAGAGGTAGGATGATATTATTGACTAAACTTTAGTTCCTCTAGATCCTCTTCTGAGGGTGGTGTCCAGCTCAGACCCATAGAGCTCGTTTGGCACTCCTCCTGGACATGATGCTGTTCTGGAGGGGCGTTTCCTGTGACTGTTCAACAGTCTCACACACTCATCCAAGTCTCTCTGAAGAATATCACCAAAACAATATTGCTGGGTTTCAGATGGCGTAGCAGTGACGTCACAGAATGCAGGCGGGGGTCCGGAAGTAAACGCAGCCGTTTCCTTCTGTTGCTGATTCAGCGTCAACATGCCTAAATTCTGTGCCATTTACGGTTGTTGCAACCGCTCTAATCGAGAGATAGATAAAAGTTATTTTCGTGTTCCGAAAGTAGTATGCTACAAGGGGATTAATTTTAAAAAACTTACAGAAAAAAGACGACAAACGTGGATTACAACCTACGGCTAAAAACAGGAGGTGCGGAAACTGACAACGAGAGTCTGCAGCGACCACTTTGTAACAGGTAAGGGTCGTATCGTTTAAATCATATTTTCAGATATTTTATTGGACAGTAACTAGAAAGACAGATAAGATATGTTATGCCCTAGCTTGTGTAGTGGTTCAACACTTGGTTGTTCCCAGAAAAAATCAGATTAGAATGCTAATGTTGTTAGCGGTTAGCTTAGTGCTAGGAAAGGCATTTACGTGTTTTACTTTAAAGTGGTGTCTTATATTTAGGTTGTCCGAGTGCAGCAGGTGATGTACATTCCCAAGACTGGGCCCCCACTGTTAACCTGGGGTACCAAAGAAGTAATAATAATAATAATAATGAATTCAATTTATAACGCACTTTTCATTAATGAAAATCTCAAAGTGCTACAAGGAGCAACAGAATTAAATGACAATAAAACAAATAATAAAACAATTAAAATCAATAACAATATCAGCTAAGATCAAAAGTAGAATCATGAGGAGGTAGAGTATGCTTGGTCGAAAAGAAAGGTCTTCAAGTCGCTCTTAAAGTCAACCACAGACTGTGGGGCTCTTAGACAGTCAGGAAGAGAGTTCCACAGGCGGGGGGCAGCCACACTGAAAGCCCGGTCTCCCATGGTCCTTAATTTGGTTCTCGGAATGTGAAGGAGATTGCTGTTCTGTGACCGCAGCGAACGGGTGGATGAGTATGGAATGAGAATATCCTTCAGATAATCTGGTGAAGTTCCGTGTAAGCATTGATGTGTAATGAGAGCAGTTTTGTACTGAATTCTGTAGGCGACAGGAAGCCAATGAAGGTTATGGAGAATGGGCGTAATATGTTCAAATTTACGAACTCTCAACAAGATCCTTGCTGCACTGTTTTGAATATATTGAAGTTTCTGAAGGTTTTTGCCAGGGATTCCAATAAACAGGGAGTTGCAGTAGTCGAGCCTGGAGGAGACAAAAGCATGGACGAGCTTCTCAGCATCGGAAAAAGTTAGGGATGGGCGAAGTCTGGAGATGTTTCGAAGATGGAAGAAGCAAGTTTTAAACAGATGCTTAATGTGATTTTCAAATGTAAGATTGGAGTCCATTTTTATTCCAAGATTAGTAACAGAGGTGGAGAGGGGGATGTCTTGTCCAGAAAAGGAAAGTCTTGTTATAGGAGATGTTTGTACCTGGTGAGGGGTGCCAATCAGTATGGCCTCAGTCTTGGAGCAGTTTAATTGAAGAAAGTTCTGATTCATCCATGCCCTAATTGCCTCCAGGCAGGCAGAGAGGGCAGTGAGTGAAGATGGAGATGACAAGGTGGAAGATGAGGATGCTCCAGTCCTGATGTAAAGCTGTGTATCGTCGGCATAACAGTGAAAAGAAATGTTGAACTGATTAATAATTTGACCTAAAGGCAGCATGTAAAGGGAAAACAGCAGGGGCCCCAGAACCGACCCCTGAGGGACACCACAGGAGACACAAACTGTCTGGGACGTGGCGTTGCCAAGACTAACACATTCCAGCCTATTGGAGAGGAAAGATTTGAACCAGTCCAGGACTGTGTCGCAGAGACCGACCTCCACATGAAGACGGTGGAGGAGGATACTATGGTCCACAGTGTCGAAGGCTGCAGTGAGGTCAAGGAGGACAAGGATGGAGGGAGAGCCAGTGTCAGCAGCCAAGAGGACATCATTGGTAACCCTCAGCAATGCAGTCTCTGTACTGTGAGCTGCCCTGAATCCAGACTGGAACTTCTCATACAGGGAGTGTTGTTGTAGGTGATCCTGCAGCTGAGCAGCAACAGCTTTTTCCAGCACTTTAGACAGAAAAGGGAGGTGTGAAATTGGGCGGTAATTAGAAAAAATGTCGGGATCCAAATTAGATTTTTTCAGAAGAGGCCTAATGATGGCGGTTTTTAGAGGCAGTGGAACATGACCAGATTGTAGAGACTGATTTATTATTTGAGTGATAAGTGGGCCTATTGCAGAATGATTGGTTTTTATGAGAGAAGAGGGGAAAGGATCCAGGGCGCAGGATGAAGGCTTCATTTTCTTGATGATGGCCTCCACCTCACTCTGAACAACTTCGTCAAAGCTGTTTAGGGTCCCAGAATGCAGACGGGTGGGTGGCACACTGAGAACGGGGAGGTTGTGGAGCTGAGATCTGATAGTGTCAACTTTGGTTTTAAAAGATGAAAGAAACAGGTCGCATTTTTGAGCAGAGTCCTCAAGAGTTTGCTTAATGGGATTAAGCAGACGAGTGATTGTGGAGAAGAGCTGTTTAGAGTTTCCAGGGCAGGTGTTGATGATGTTAGAATAATATTTGGAGCGTGCTTCTTTAAGAGAATAGGCGTATGCTTTCTGATGTTCTTTATATGCCTGCTTATGCACAGACAGACCAGATGATTTTACACGTCTCTCAATAGCACGGCCAGTTGCCTTCATCTTGCGCAGCTCATCAGTGTACCAAGGAGCTGAGCGCGAGAAAGACACCAGTCTTGTCTTTAAGGGGGCGTGTAGGTCCAGGAGCTCCCGAAGAGATTGGTTGTAGTAATCCACAGAGTCATCTGCAGATGAATGATTGACAGCGGTCAGGGTGTGAAGATCAGCAGACAGAACATCAAGGGAAATGTTTTTAAGGTCACGGAACTGGATGGGTCGTTTTGGATTTGAAGCAGGCGAAGATGAAGGCACTTCCAGGGAGATGACCCTGTGGTCTGAGACACCCAGGTCATATACAGATAAGTTATTGATGAGTACAGTGTCTGTAATCACCAAATCCAGAGTATGCCCCCTGCTGTGCGTAGGGGCGTCAACATGTTGAGTGAGATTAAGAGAGTCCAGAAGAGACTTAAAATCTGTTGCCAGAGGTGAAGAAGAATTGTCCACGTGGATATTTAAGTCGCCAAGAAAAATAGTCTTCACAGGGGAGGTGCAGAAAAAAGTGAGAAGGTCATGCATCTCTGAGTTAAATGAAACATGCGGTTTGGGAGGTCTATAAATTAATATAACATTCATCAGGAGTGGGGCTTTGAAGCTGAAAGCCAGACATTCAAAAGAGGAAAAGTCCTGAGAAGACAGATGAGACAATTTTAAATTACTGCGATAAATTACAGCCAGACCACCACCGCGGCCAGTGCTGCGGGCTCTCTGCAGATAACTGTATCCAGAGGGACACGCCTCATTCAGAGAACTGAACACCTCTGGTTGGTGCCACGTCTCTGTAAGACACATGAGGTCCAAGTCCTTCTCCAGAATGTGATCATGAATTAAACATGACTTGTTGGATAGTGACTGCACATTGAAAAGTTCTAATTTAATACCAGTTGGAATAGGAGCTTTTTGAACCGGTTTAACACTAGCAAACCCAGGGAAAAAAAAACACTAGAACTGCCATGAGTTTGTCAAAATGACAATTCTTCCATGAGCCTGGGGGTGGATATCTTTGTTTTTGGGTAAACATCCCCTCCTGAGAATCTTCTCCCAGCATAATCTTCTCCAGTAGGTCAAAACAAAAGACACAAAGAACATTCATTTACATACATCCCCCACAAATTAACCACACATTCCAACAGCATTTCCAACTTGCTTCTACAGAGAGAGAGAGTTGTTTTCACCAGAGACTGCTCTGTAGGTGGGGGGGGCAAGCTTTGATCAAAAATAATGTTACACTGAATTTTATTTTTTTATTTTTTTTCATTCAACCTTTATTTAGTCAGGTAAATCTTATTGAGCCTCGAGGCCAATGAAACACATACATTAAACAATAAACAATAGAAAAGTAGCAAAAACATCCATCCATCCATCCATCCATCCATCCA
>JBBPBX010049771.1:0-25221 GCA_038048925.1 Garcialebias charrua
CTAAGTAGGGAGGCCCAGACTTCCCTCTCCCCAGCCACTTGGAGCAGCTCCTCCGGGGGAATCCCAAGGCGTTCCCAGGCCAGCCGAGAAACATAGTCCCTCCAGCGCGTCCTGGGTCTTCCTCTGGGTCTCCTCCCGGTGGGACATGCCCGGAACACCTCACCAGGGAGGCGTCCAGGAGGCATCCTAACCAGATGCCCGAGCCACCTCAACTGGCTCCTCTCGATGTGGAGAAGCAGCGGCTCTACTCCGAGTCCCTCCCGGATGACTGAGCTTCTCACCCTATCTCTAAGGGAGAGTCCAGACACCCTGCGGAGAAAACTCATTTCAGCCGCTTGTATCCGAGATCTTGTTCTTTCGGTCATAACCCAAAGCTCATGACCATAGATGAGGGTGGGAACGTAGATCGATCGGTAAATTGAGAGCTTTGCCTTTTGACTCAGCTCTCTCTTCACCACGACAGACCGGTACAGCGCCCGCTTCACTGCGGACGCTGCACCTATCCGCCTATCGATCTCACGCTCCAGTTTTCCCTCATTCGTGAACAAGATCCCGAGATACTTAAACTCCTCCACTTGGGGCAGGACCTCCTCCCCGACCCGGAGAGGGCATGCTACCCTTTTCCGGCTCAAGACCATGGCCTCGGATTTGGAGGAACTGATCCTCATCCCGGCCGCATCACACTCGGCTGCAAACCGCTCCAGTGAAAGTTGTAAATCACGAACTGATGAAGCCAGTAGGACCACATCATCTGCAAAAAACAGAGAAGCGATTCTAAGGCCACCAAAACGGATCCTGGTTCAATAAGAATAAACACTGCAAAATATCACATCATGCTGATGCTGATCTGTTTTCTTGTTGCTGTGTTCATCTGTGACCATCTGCTCATATATACTCATGTTCGTGCTGCTGTTTATAATGATGTTTTTCTATTACATTAGAGCTTAGTGTATTACTAGTTGATGTTTTTTTTCTTAGTTAATCCTAGATGTTATTACTTTTTTTCTCTTGCATTTGTTGTTGGATGTAACTGGGACCCTGTGTACATAATCATCAACAACCATCAGGGTGCTAACGATCCATCGTTATGCTGATGGTCCTCCTTGATCATGTGAGCAGCTGGTTTCAGCTGTCATCAGCCAACTGGTTGATCCACCATGAGAGGGTGCTATTTATAAGACTGAGCTGAACACAGCACCTCAGACTGAGGAAGTCTTTCGGACAAAAGACGAAAAGTTTCTACAATTTTTTTTTGCTTTGTTTTTTTGTTTTGTTTTTTTGAATGTCCAGAGGACCAGAGTTAGCTTTTTTAGATTCCCTGTATGAGAAGTTCCAGTCTGGATTCAGGGCAGCTCACAGTACTGAGACTGCATTGCTGAGAGTAACAAATGATGTCCTCATGGCTGCTGACACTGGTTCTCCCTCCATCCTTGTCCTCCTTGACCTCACTGCAGCCTTCGACACTGTGGACCATAGTATCCTCCTCCACCGTCTTCATGTGGAGGTCGGTCTCTGCGACACCGTCCTGGACTGGTTCAAATCTTTCCTCTCCAATAGGTTGGAATGTGTTAGTCTTGGCAATGCCACATCCCAGACAGTCTGTGTCTCCTGTGGTGTCCCTCAGGGGTATGTTCTGGGGCTCCTGCTGTTTTCCCTCTACATGCTACCTTTGGGTCAAATTATTAATCAGTTCAACATTTCTTTTCACTGTTATGCCGACGATACACAACTTAACATCAGGACTGGAGCATCATCATCATCCCCATCTCCATCTTCACTCACTGCCCTCTCTACCTGCCTGGAGGAAATAAGAGCATGGATGAATCAGAACTTTCTTCAATTAAACTGCTCTAAGACTGAGGCCATACTGATTGGCACCCCTCACCAGGTACAAACATCTACTATAACAACAATTTCCTTTTTTGGACAAGACATCCCCCTTTCCACCTCTGTTACAAATCTTGGAATAAAAATGGACTCTCACCTTACATTTGAAAATCACATTAAGCTTCTGTTTAAAACTTGCTTCTTCCATCTTCGAAACATCTCCAGACTTCGCACATCCCTAACTTTTTCTGATGCTGAGAAACTCGTCCATGCCTTTGTCGCCTCCAGGCTCGACTACTACTGTCACGGTGTGGTGCGGTGTGTGATTGAGTCCCGTGGTGCAGACAGGCAGACTTCCGAGGCAAGAGTAAAATCAAAATACTTTAATAAGTGGAAACAAAACAACTGACGTGGCAGTTACAAAACAATACGGACGCTCTAACTGAGGCTGGAATACTAACTTTAAACATGTAGACAAGATGTACTCACAGACCAGGAGCTGGGGAACGACACACCAGGGTAACAGGGACAATGACCCGACAACGAGACACACATGACTGCTGACTAATATACACGCCTTAATTAATGATAAACACAAACACCTGTGACGCTGAGCAGACAGACCAACAGAGGAGCAGACACAGGATGTGAGGAGGGGAAGGAGCCAATCCTTACAGTACCCCCCCTCAAAGACGCCCCCGGCGTCCCCAAAAAACACCCCCCAAAAACACAGGGCGGGCAGAGGGAGGAACCGTAAGGACGGCGGGCACGAGAAAACACAAGGACAGGGGACAAAACACAAGGACAGCAAACCAAAAACCGACAGGAACAAGGCCTGGGACAAAAGCTAAACACAAAAACAAAACTAGAACACTAACGAGCGCCCAAACAACGAGGCCAAGGCGTCAACCTCGGGTAAGGACCCCTCAGGTGGACGACCGGGAGACCGTCCATCGCGCGGGACCCCATCTGGCGGACGACCATGAGGCAGACCATTCCGCAGAGACACCTCAGGTGGGCGACCCGGGGGCCGTGCATCGAGCAGGAACTTCCATCGATGACGAGGCCTCAGGACAGACGAAGATGAGGGTGGGACCCTCCAGAGCCCACTCAGAACAGGAGCCCCCTCATGCGGCGCAGCGGCGCCAAGCGTAGAGACGTCTCTGGGCGTTGAGACGTCAGACGTAGAGACGTCTCTGGGCGTCAAGACGTCAGACGTAGAGACGTCTCTGGGCGTCGAGACGTCAGACGTAGAGACGTCTCTGGGCATCGAGACGTCAGACGTAGAGACGTCTCTGGGCGTCAAGACGTCAGGCGTGGACGCCTCGAGCGTGGATACCTCGAGCGTTGACACCTCGAGCGTTGACACCTCGAGCGTTGACACCTCGAGCGTTGACACCTCGAGCGTTGACACCTCGAGCGTTGACACCTCGAGCGTTGACACCTCGAGCGTTGACACCTCGAGCGTTGACACCTCGTGGGAGGAGTCCTCCAGGACCCACCCGGAGCAAGAAACGCGAGGGGCTCTCCCCTGAGACCCCTCTGGACAACAGTAGACGTGAGGGGGTCCCTCCAGGGACCCCTCGAGACTGGATACGTGAGGGAGTCCCTCCAGGGACCCCTCGAGACTGGATACGTGAGGGGGTCCCTCCAAGGACCCCTCGAGACTGGATACATGAGGAGGTCCCTCCAGGGACCCCTCGAGACAGCAGTAGATATGGGTGGCACCCTCTAGGGCCCACCCAGAACAGGTAACGGGAGGGGCTCTCTCCTGAGACCCCTCTGGACAGGAAACGTGAGGGGCTCTCTCCTGAGACCCCTCTGGACAGGAAACGTGAGGGGCTCTCTCCTGAGACCCCTCTGGACAGGAAACGTGAGGGCTCTCTCCTGAGACTCCTCTGGACAGGAAACGTGAGGGGCTCTCTCCTGAGACCCCTTTGGATAGGAAACGTGAGGGGCTCTCTCCTGAGACCCCTCTGGACTGGAAACGTGAGGGGATCCCTCCAGGGACCCCTCGAGACTGGATACGTGACCTTCCATCGACGTGGAGACGTCAACGGTGAGTGGTGGACCCTCCATCGACATGGAGGCGTCAGCGATGAGTGGTGGACCCTCAGTCGACGTGGAGGCGTCAGCGATGCGTGGTGGACCCTCCATCGACGTGGAGGCGTCAGCGATGCGTGGTGGACCCTCCATCGACGTGGAGGCGTCAGCGATGAGTGGTGGACCCTCCATCGACGTGGAGGCGTCAGCGGCGAGTGGACCCTCCATCGACGTGGAGGCGTCAATGATAAGTGGTGGACCCTCCATCGACGTGGAAGCGTCCGTCGCGCTGGGACCCTCCGTAGAGGCGGAGGCGTCCCCTGCGCCGGGACCCTCTGGAGACGGCGAGGGACCCTCTGGAGACGGCGTAGATGCAACGTCCTCAGTTGGTGATGTAGCGCCCTCTGTAGGCGATGTAGGACCTGTAGGTGCTGGTGATGTAGCGCCCTCTGTAGGCGATGCAGGACCTGTAGGTGCTAGTGATGTAGCGCCCTCTGTAGGCGATGCAGGACCTGTATGTGCTGGTGGTGCAACACCCCCTGGTGCCATCGGTGGTGCAGCACCCCCTGTAGGTGCTGGTGTTGCAGCAACCCCTGGTGCCATCGGTGGTGCAGCACCCCCTGGTGCTTCAGGCAGAACAGCACCCCCTGGTGCTTCAGGCAGAACAGCACCCCCTGGTGCTTCAGGCAGAACAGCACCCCCTGGTGCTTCAGGCAGAACAGCACCCCCATTGTGCTTCAGGCAGAACAGCACCCCCTGGTGCTTCAGGCAGAACAGCACCCTCTGTAGGTGCCACAGGCAGGACAGCACCCTCTGTAGGTGCCACAGGCAGGACAACACCCTCTGTAGGTGCCACAGGCAGGACAGCACCCTCTGTAGGTGCCACAGGCAGGACAGCACCCTCTGTAGGTGCCACAGGCAGGACAGCACCCTCTGTAGGTGCCACAGAGCATACAGTGTCAGCGCCCTCCATCTTGGCTTTAGCCTCATCCTGCAGTGTTCTAGCCAAAGACAAAATCTGGAGGAAACCTGAGTCAATCACAGAAGGACTGTTAATAATAATGTCATCAATAATAGAGTAAGTCTTGTATTTATAATGGAGGTCCGGGTTATTGATAGCAGCATTAAATAGTCTTTTTATCTGCTGGAAAATGTGATTGGCCTCCTCAGATCTCTGTCCCACAGCGACCCCTGTGGTCGAGGTGGGATCTGTACACCCTTCAGTGTGTCCTGCAGGCTCTTCCTGTGTGAGTCCTGCAGGAGTAGCGACCCCTGTGGTCGAAGTGTGAACAGGCTGCTCCCTTAGTGGAGGAGTCCTGTGAGACCGCTTCCTTTCAGCTGTGTGGCGTGCAGGAGTCTCCGTGACTCCTGCAGACATGGTGTGAGGGAACACATACCCCCCTCCAAAGAACGTCTCCCCCTAGACGTCACAGTGCATGGACGTGGGTACCCCTCCCCCTTTGAAACGCCCGCCGGCTTTTCAGACAGCGTGGGAGAATTACGGGGGAGAGCAGGCTTAAAACCGGAAATGCGAGACTTCGCCG
Organism: Garcialebias charrua; assembly: GCA_038048925.1. Classification (NCBI taxonomy): domain Eukaryota; kingdom Metazoa; phylum Chordata; class Actinopteri; order Cyprinodontiformes; family Rivulidae; genus Garcialebias; species Garcialebias charrua. The sequence goes on from JBBPBX010049771.1 coordinate 5,415, forward strand.
GTCGCCGCCTCCTCCTGCGGCCTCGTGTCTCTGGAACTGGAAACGGCAGGAGTCCTTCCGGGTCTGGGTCCGAATCCGAACCGTCGTCGGACACATCCCACAACGAGATGGCTCGTGCAGGAGCGAAGGTGAACCGGTCGGAGCAGCCGCCCCGACGCTCCCTCGCTCGCTCTGCTATCAGCATGGGAGATGGAAGCTGCTCCAGCTCGGGCCTGTAGCTTCTCCAGGCGGGTTCGGTCCGAAACCCGCCAACTCTGATGGCTGCAGCTTCCCTCCGAGCAGACATCTTCAGCCTCTAGGTAAGTCTAAACTACCTGTCCGCGGGACTCAAAATGGTCGGGTCATTCTGTCACGGTGTGGTGCGGTGTGTGATTGAGTCCCGTGGTGCAGACAGGCAGACTTCCGAGGCAAGAGTAAAATCAAAATACTTTAATAAGTGGAAACAAAACAACTGACGTGGCAGTTACAAAACAATACGGACGCTCTAACTGAGGCTGGAATACTAACTTTAAACATGTAGACAAGATGTACTCACAGACCAGGAGCTGGGGAACGACACACCAGGGTAACAGGGACAATGACCCGACAATGAGACACACATGACTGCTGACTAATATACACGCCTTAATTAATGATGAACACAAACACCTGTGACACTGAGCAGACAGACCAACAGAGGAGCAGACACAGGATGTGAGGAGGGGAAGGAGCCAATCCTTACAACTACAACTCCCTCATCCATCCATCCATTTTCTTCCGCTTATCCGGGGTCGGGTCGCGGGGGTAGCAGCCTAAGTAGGGAGGCCCAAACTTCCCTCTCCCCAAACACTTGGAGCAGCTCCTCTGGGGGAATCCCAAGGCGTTCCTAGGCCAGCCGAGAAACTGAGGCTGTGTCTCAATTCAGGGGCTGCATCCTCATGAGGACCCAGCCTAGCTGGGCCGAGTAGGCCACGCACTCACAAGACCGGGTGGGCTGAGCGAAACTGCTGAAATGGGACGGTCTAGCCTTCAGGTTTGCCGGCCTTGAAGTGGGTGGGGCGTTTTCTTGAAGTGGGTGGGAAGTTCTTGTGTGTACGCTTTGTGTGTGTGGAAAGAGAAGGGACGCCGCTAAAATATATTAGTTAGCTGAATACATGTATATATATTAGTGTTTCTGAGTTTACTGTTTGTTAAGAACTGATTACAAATCAGCTTATAAGGGGCGATCTGTTAAAACCCAGAGTGGACCTACGAAATGCAAGTTGTCCAGTAGCTCAGTTGGTAAATCAACCTGCGATTGGTGCAGAGATACTTTTCTCGAAGCTGGTTCGAATCTCACTCGGTACGGTTAAAACTTATTTTACGTTTGTCTTTTATTGGATAAAAAAATGAGGACTGAGATTAAAAGGAAGGAGTTTGTGAAACTCCTTTTTTTTATCCAATAAAAGACAAACGTAAAATAAGTTTTAACCGTACCGAGTGAGATTCGAACCAGCTTCGAGAAAAGCATCTCTGCACCAATCGCAGGTTGATTTACCAACTGAGCTACTGGACAACTTGCATTTCATAGGTCCACTCTGGGTTTTAAAAGATTGCCCCTCAGAAAATCCTTGCTACGCACGTGTAAAATAATCTGATTTGTAATCAGTTCTTCAAAAACAGTAAACTCAGAAACACTAATATACTGTATATTCAGCTAACGCATTTTTTTTGTCGTTTCTGTAGTTAAATTTTAATGAGATATATTCGAGCTGAGGTTGTTTGAGATGACTAAATAAAGGTTGAATGAATATTCGCAATGAGGTAGTTGTCAGAACAAGCTGATGACTCAACAACACGCAGCAACCCCGACCCTGCACGCAGAAAGTCCCCCCGCGAAATCTCTGCTGACGCTATGAATTCTGGGATAGCCTCTGTCTTGAAGGTTCCACGGATGCATCCTTCGATTTCGGCAGGAAGTAGGCCGCATTCCTCGGCCGCATGAGGAGGAGTCTTCGAATTGGGACAGTCCTCTGCGCGGGGCAATGACATATGCGGCCGACAAATGCGCACTCATGAGGATGCAGCCCCTGAATTGAGACACAGCCATAGTCCCTCCAGCGTGTCCTGGGTCTTCCTCTGGGTCTCCTCCCGGTGGGACATGCCCGGAACACCTCACCAGGGAGGCGTCCAGGAGGCATCCTAACCAGATGCCCGAGCCACCTCAACTGGCTCCTCTCGATGTGGAGAAGCAGCGGCTCTACTCCGAGTCCCTCCCGGATGACTGAGCTTCTCACCCTATCTCTAAGGGAGAGTCCAGACACCCTGCGGAGAAAACTCATTTCAGCCGCTTGTATCCGAGATCTCGTTCTTTCGGTCATAACCCAAAGCTCATGACCATAGATGAGGGTAGGAACATAGATTCGATCGGTAAATTGAGAGCTTTGCCTTTTGACTCAGCTCTCTCTTTATCACGACAGACCGGTACAGCGCCCGCTTCACTGCGGACGCTGCACCTATCTGCCTATCGATCTCACGCTCCAGTTTTCCCTCATTTGTGACAACTCCCTGTTTATTGGAATTCCTGGCAAAAACCTTCAGAAGCTTCAATATATTCAAAACAGTGCAGCAAGGATTTTACGGAGAGCTCGTAAATTTGAATATATTACACCCATTCTCCATAACCTCCATTGGCTTCCTGTCACTGTAGTTATACAACCTTGACCTTTGAAACACATCTCTGATCGCTCTCAGTAATGAACTTTTTGGGAGTTATTCTTGAAGGGACAATAACACTTTTATTATTTTAATTTGAATCAAACATCATAAATTAAGTCATCCAGAGACTTCTTTTAATTTGTGTTAATTCAAATGTCATCAATGAATAACTGGTGTTATTTGTATAAGCATTAGTGCATTTAATGTTTGATAGTCAAGGACTATTTAATTCAAACTGGACAATTTCTCAAAATGTTTGCATGAAGGATTTCTCCTCTCGAACTTACATGAGAAGATAAAAGGAACACTTTATCTTTTTCATTTAGTTTGAAAACAGGACAACAAGAGACATTTTGTTTTTGTCCTTAAATAATCAAGATTAATAATATCTGTTTTTGCTATTATCATAGTAGGTTCCATATGTGATGCTGTAATGACGTTTGTCTTAATCAAACCAACAGATCAACAGTGTTGTTAATGAAGTTAAGACAGTTTTAATCAGATTTTATCATATATACTGGCGTCTTAAACTAACCCTTTAAGATTTCTGACATGAACTAATCTCTGAACCTCCTGACACTCTGGGCTGCTCCTGGCTCACACAGACAGAATCAGAAAGAGCTATGTCTTTCTAGGTCAAGTTAGCCTTAAAAGAGCTCTGACTTCCTGTTTTCCTGGAGTCTGCGGACGAGACTAGGATGTGAGTCTTTGTCTAAGAACTGTTTTGACGTCTGTCTAAAAGCTAATGACACGTCTTCAGTTGGGGTTCATAGCACTGCTGGCTATGAGTCCGTTTCAGAGCAATAAGCTCCATTACAAGGAGTGTTCCCATCTAAGAACACTTTTATTCTGAAAAACCAACCAGGACCTGCCGCTTTTCTGCCATTCAGAGCAGACGCAGGAGACGCTGAAAGGTAACCTCTAGGCTGCTGCCTCTCACTCGGACATCAAGGAAGTTCCGTTCTTGACTGACCGTCTGGCCAGGTAAGAAGTCGTCAATGTTACCAGTGTAGCTGTGGTTTAGCCGAAGAGTTACATGAAAGTGTCATTCTGGTTGAATCTCATTCCTTCCCTAAGTCATAAAAACTTCCTCCCTCCTCTCTTCCTCCTCAACTTAAAACTTTATCCTTAAACTTTTGCTAGCAACTAAGCTAAACCTGCCTGCAGAATAAGTAAATATGTCACCCTTTTGCTGTTCTGTTGTCCTAAGTTTTAATCTGTCTACAGTTAAGTTATATGAAGTTTAATCAGAGCCAATCCTTATATGCGTATTGATGTAATTCATGATTATGTTAAATAAATGGTCCAGTCCTGCTGTTCCAACATACGTTTAACGTTTCCTGTGAATTACATTTCGTCTGGTCACAATTTATTGGTTAAAATCCTGAAAAAGGGAGAACTTGTTTTTTAAATTGATGATAAGTATGTGTCAGATAAAATCTACTCAAATCTTTCATCTGGGATATTGTACCGTCAGTAAAACTGACCAAGCAATATATCTTACATATGGTGGCCTTCGTACAGGTCTCTACAAAGGATTTAATTGATATTTGTAGTCTATTGTTATGTAATGTTGGCATGAGTTTTATCCAAGTTTTAGACTCTGAAAGATAATTTCTGACTGAGAGTGTCCGGAAGTTGCAATCTGCATTGTCTGTGTCATTCAACGTTGAAATTTATCGTTATTCAATTTTAAACGTCTGTTGAAAGGTGCTGTTGGTGAATATTTTGTCACTCTGTTTGAGACGTTGTTGACGTGTCATAAATGAAAGTGCAATTGTGTTCACCGTGGATGAACTCCGTTTCATTTTTGAAAGCCTTTCCTATTTTATTACATCTGCAGATTGCTGTTGTGTGATGTTTTCACATTTTAAAGTAGGACGAAGGTGCGTATTTCTGTGTATAACGGATGTTAACTGAGTGGTTCTGAGGAGCCCGTCTGATTCAGTGATTTGGACCGAACCTGGGTTTGGGTCCGAAAAAATCTGTTGTTTTCAACAGTTAAGTGCTGTCCTTCCTGAGAGAATCTCAGGTGCTTGTCTGAATGTGAATTGGTACGTTACAGAATTTTTCTGCGATGTTTTAAGCGTTTTATTGAGTGAGAAGAGTCCGAGAGTTGGTGTGGAGCTAATGTTACAATTTCCATTGCTAAGGCTACGTGTCCAACATAAAGCGCTGTGATTGGTCCGTTGATATTTCATATTCAGGATCGTGAGCTCTGATTCGCTGCTGGTCGTCAGGTTTCATTTTGTGTTTGCACAATTCTGACAGTTTGTCTGGTTTATGTCGTTTCTATGCATGATCTATCGTAATGCGGATGTTGGATGTTGTCTATCATGGTGCACTAAAATTCATAACTGGTTGTGATTATCGTACCCACCACTGCACCCTGTATTCACTGGTTAACTGGACATCATTAACCTCACGCAGACTCTTCCACTGGTACATTTTCATCTTTAAATCACTTCTTGGTCTGCTGCCCTCATACATCTCCTCCTACATGTCTTTGCGTGAGTGCAGCTACAGTGTGCGCTCTCAGGACATGATTACCTGCAGTGTTCCGTCAGTGAGGACTGAACTTGGAAAAAGGGCCTTCTCCTACTCCGCTCCTGCTTCATGGAATATCTTACAAAAAGATCTGAAGCTCTCGACCTTGACTTCTCTAAATGGTTTTCAGAATCTGTTGGAATCCTGGCAAAAACCAATGCAGATTTGTTCCTGTCTTTGATTTTATACGTCTACCTTATAATGTTTTGCTAGTTTTTTGATACTTTGTTAAAAAAAAAAAACTTTCTTTTGTTTTTTTCTCTCTTTTGTTTTCTATTGTTTATTGTTTGTTTGTTTATTGTTTATTGTTTAAGGAAATTCTACCACTGCTGTTCATTGTTCTTTAGTTTTAGCAGGTCGCTTTCGTAAATGAGCCCATGAGGTTCAAAAGATTTACCTGACTAAATAAAAGTTGAATGAAAAAGCTGTTTAAAAACGGTGTTTTGAGATATTTCAAAGTGTTTGGAGCGATTAGAAAGTCGGGCAGAACGTAAAATCCGAGCGAACGCCACGTCCGTGAACGTAACGTCTGAACGTCATTTCAGCGTAGTGACATCACCAGATAGAAAAAAGGAAAAAGTCCGGTGCATTGAAATCTAAAAGTTCACAGAACTTGTTCGAAACATTTTTAACCAGGGTTTAGAGAAAAAAACTCTACTTCAATGGCTCTCATGGATTTTATGGAACAAATAACTAATGCTGTCGATCATAAACAGTACTATGTTAGTGTTTTTGTTGATCTAAAAAAAGCATTTGATACCATTGACCACACCATTCTCCTTGAAAAACTAAATAAATATGGTATTAGAGGACCAGCATTACAGTGGGTATCTAGCTATTTGAAAGATAGGAAACAGTTTGTGCAAATAAATGATGTTAGATCTGACCTCCGTGATATCAATTGTGGAGTTCCTCAGGGCTCTGTGCTTGGACCAAAGTTATTTATTTTATATGTGAATGACTTGGTAAATGTGTCAGGACTTCTTAAATGTGTTCTTTTTGCCGATGACACCACATTTTTCTGTTCGGGTAAAGACATAAAACAGATTTTGGATATGATGAAAACAGAATTTATAAAAATACAAACTTGGTTTAAATTAAACAAATTATCTTTGAATCTAGATAAAACTAATTACATGATATTCAGTAACAAAAAGAGAATTGTTGATGACAATCCATTTGAAATTGAAGATGTTGTGATCTGTAAAGTGAGTGAAGTGAAGTTTCTGGGTGTTATCATTGATGACAAACTGACATGGAAACATCATGTAAATTCCATTAAAACAAAAATAGCTAGATCAATTGCAGTACTGTATAAAGTCAGGGATTTTTTAATTGATAAAGCTCTGCATATGTTGTATAACACAATCATTGCTCCACATTTAATCTATTGTATTGAGGTTTGGGGAAAAGCGTGCAAAACAATTACAAAGCCTGTTTTTATTTTACAAAAGAGAGCTGTAAGAGTAATCACCAGAAAACATTTCAGTCACCCATCAAACACCTTGTTTCTTCAGCTAAACTTACTGAAATTCCAGGAATTGGTAGAATATAGTATTTTATCAGTTATGTATAGGGCTCATAATAACACATTACCTTTAAATATCCAAAGAAATTTTATAAAAAGACAAAGTTGTTACAATCTCAAAGGGACAGAGATATTCATCAAACCACAATTCAGAACCAGCTTAAAGGGACGGTCTACCTCAATTCAGGGAGTTCGATTGTGGAATGCTCTGGAGAGTGATGTTAAAAATGCAAAATCAATGTGTACATTTAAGAAAAAGGTCAAAAAGGACTTGCTCAAAAACTATATATGATGTAACTTAGTGTGTTTGTGTATAACACTTATGTTGTACTTATGATGTAGCTTAGTGCATTTGTGTATTACAGTTAGAAAAATTAAGTAGAATTATTCATTTTTGTGATGTAGTTTGTGTATTACAGTAAGGAAAATTAAGTAGAATTATTCATTTTGTGAACATCTTGATGTTGTGCCATCTTGTAGTTTGTGTATTACAGTTAGAAAAATTAAGTAGAATTATTCATTTTATGATCTAGTTTGTGTATTACAGTTAGGAAAATTAAGTAGAAAAAAAAATTAAGTGTGATGTAGTTTGTGTATTAGTTAGAAAAATTAAGTAGAATTATTCATTTTGTGATGTAGTTTGTGTATTACAGTTAGAAAAATTAAGTAGAATTATTCATTTTGTGATCTAGTTTGTGTATTACAGTTAGGAAAATTAAGTAGAATTATTCATTTTGTGATGTAGTTTGTGTATTACAGTTAGAAAAATAAGTAGAATTATTCATTCTGTGATGTTGCTTGAAGGTTATCATTGGTTGAACAAACTGTGAAATAAGGGGCAGATATAATAAGATTTCATCTTCTTTCTGCTCCCTTCATTTTATCCTACTTGTATTCTTGTATCTGATGAAACTGTCTTGTATTGTTCTTTTAAAATGAATGAATAAACATCAAATCAAACCACAGCATTTGTTTCATAAATGAATCCGGTTTCGTGCTATTAACACGCCAGACTGAAAAACTCCTTCCAAAGTTGACGCTTAACCAATTTTAGTTGGAAGCTACGGCTAAAAGCTAACCGGGAAGTCATTAGCGCCTCTATAGCGATCAGAAAGAGTAATTACAGTCACTGTGATACAATAAAGGGTCTAATAGACCTGAGCGTCCTACCTGGACGCCACTCTACGCGCGCATTCTGTGCGCATGCGTTCGTTGTTATAGCTCTTTTTTGTTTTAAATGCTCGCGTTCTCGCTCCAAATCCTTGTTGTACTGTGAGCAGCTCCAGCTGTCCCCTCTGCAGCTGCACGCAGAGGGGACAAACTGAGGTCGCTGATTGGTCACTTGCTGACACGCCTACTGAAATGATTGACAGCTCGTCAGAAAACTTGAGAACTCATCATGAAAGCAGCCCGCTGCCCGTTCTGCTGCTGTGTTTCTACTTTATATGTTATAAAAAGTTCTAAGAAATAAAAATAATAACAGGGAGCGCTTTTCCTGCAGCTCACCGCCCACCAGGAAATATATAAAACCTCCCGCAGCCAGGTAGGACCTGAATTCATTCATTTCAGTCATCGAGTGAACGGAGGAAGAAGCGATTACTTGACTTTTGGCAAAAAAACAAAAGAAAAGGCCCGATCAGCGATAAAGAAGAGGAATTTAATTCATTTGTGTAACATACAAAACAGTCCGGCGCCGGGGAAGTTTATGGTCAGACACCGCTCAAGCGTACGCGGTCGTAAAAAAAGAGCTTTGCGCGTTTGTGCCCGAGGGGCTACGCGGGGGCTACGCTTTTGCCACAGCGTACGTACGTCGTACAGAGGCGTATAGGGAGGACGCTGAGGTCTATTGGAGGCTTAAGTGCTCCCATCTGCAACCTGCTGGTTAAAAGAAAGAGAACAGAAATCATTTTCACAGAAAGTGCTCACATCCGCACTTTATTTAAAATAACATATTTTAAATTTATTCTGTGCAAAATTAAACACTCCAGTTTATTTTAAAATAAAATAAAAAATGTTTTTATCTAAAATAACACAGAGAAAGACCTTGTTCACTCCTGCTAGCTGTCAAATACAGTAAACAGTTTCAATGAAACTGAATAAACATTCTCTCAAGGCATCATACAACAGCATCTGATAACATTTGTGTAAAATTGCATTTATTTTCATATCTTTTAAAGAGCGTTCGAGTGTAAAAACAAAAAATCAGGCTTGGGTTAGAAGTAACTGTTTTATAAAATAAGTTCTATTTTAAAGTTAACTTTAACTTTTACAATTTTCATTGCAAGTAAGACCTAACATAGGAAAGGTACTGAATGATTGAAAGACTTATTAAATGTTACAATAATAAAACCAGAAAGCTGATTTTAGTTAAATAACTCATTTCTGGATAGAAGAGAAAACATTTAGGTGCAAACACTACACTAAAATAAAGACCATTTAGCTTATTCTCACAAAATCAACACAAAACATGTTAGATGCAGATACAATTCCATCGTATTGATTGTCACGAAAACAAAACAGAGATGGTTGAGCCAATATATGATGAGGTTCCAATCGAAGTGGACACAAAGATGACAGATCATATGTACTATAATGATGTGCAAGAACACAGGTACCATAATGATCTGCCATTTCTACCCGATCCAGAAGTAGTATATGAAGACCCAGATTTGCTGCTGGACTTCGATTCGGATTCAGATGACTAAAGGATGACAGAAGCGGATGATGCTGCGTCATTAACAAGTAATTTTGAAGCTTTACACCTGATCAAAGCAGAGTTTGAAGAACTGCAGAACCATGTACGATGGCTATCAAAATCACTGAAGACATGTACACAAAAAAGAGATGAAGCTGACAAATGATGCATGGAGTTACAAAGTGATAATGAGTGTTTACAGAGAAGATTAAAAGATTGTAGGGCAAAGCTGGTCTTAACAACAGACAGCCCCTACAGTGACAAAGAGAATGAAAAACTGCAACATCAGCTGCGGTCGTCACCTAAGTCACATGAGAGAAGCATCCGAGAACGAGCTCACAAACTGTACACAACGTTACAAAGTGATTATAAAAAATCACAAGAACGGTGCATGGAGTTGCAAAATAAAAATGAGTACTTAACAAAAGAAATAGAAGAAGGCACCCGAGTCATGGAATCATTTTCACATGAGTACACGATGTTACAACATGAAAATGAAGGGTTAAGAGTCCAACTACAAAGTTGTCAGGCAGAGTGTGCCTCCGCAACAGAAAAACTCCTTGAAGAGAGGAAAAAATGTGTGGATCTCATGGAAAGACAGTTCCTAAACCCACCTCCTCCACCACCTCTGCCACCACTCCCACCTGAACCGACACTTATTGGGACAACCCAATGCCACCTACGCACCCCAAGTCAACAGGTGTACCTGGTGCGCAGATAGGTGGGTATATCAATTTCAATGGTTCTCAATTCGCTGTTCCAATAGAACGACTCCATAAAATGTCTCAGTTTGTTCAACGTTTCGAGCCAGGGCAATATGGTTCAAATGAAACCAATACATATCTGAAAGACATTGAGTTTAAACTGGCATGCTATCCGAACGCTATGGTTGACGATAAAGTCGGTTTGATCAAACTCACCACAAGTAGGAAAGTGCAGCACTTCATTGCGCGTCAACCAGTCGCCATTTTGAAGGATTACAAACTTTTCTGTGAAACTCTACTGCGAGAATATGCTCCTCGCATGGGAGACGTTGGCTACCAAGCCGCATTGAAAATCACTCAAGGGCAAAATGAACATCCGATTCCATATTATGACATACTTTTCTAGGCCTTTTTTGGTGACAGAAATGAGCCAGGTATGGAGGATGAACGTGATTTTAAGTTTCTTTTTATGAACAATCTACATTCAGAGATTAGTTCATCGGCCACCCTCATGGCCGACTACAAAGAAAAAACCATTTGTGAATTAAAGGAGTGCGCTATACGTGTTTTTGAAACATACAAGCGACACAAGAAACCCTTAGAAGTGTATCCAGGTGAAAAGGTAAGATACCAACCGCTAGAATATGAAGGAGCAAGAGCGCCAGCTCCCTCTTTTAAGGGATACGAGAAAAGACAAAATTTTCCACCTAACAAACCACAAAATGAAGGTGCCCGCTGGAACAAAACCCCACAGTGGTTCAAACCAAACCCACAGGGCGACCACCAAGGTCAAAACTGGGATGCACGTCCACGGACTAAAAACATGGATACCAATGTAATCCATACAACAAAGGGTGATCCCAAGAGGAACTCCCAAGTCAAGGACATGCCCCTCCTGCACCTCGAGCAGAACAGTTCAAGACAAGCAGGAAATTACAAAGGTTCCAGAAAAAAGGCCCTATACCTCTGAGCTTTGAAGAGACAGAGAATATACGTTGGATGTTGGAAAATTTGAATAATGCAAACAAGGAAAACCAACCTGGAGTGATGTGTAGCACTATCATTGATAGTAATTCAGAGCACTCAAATCACAACATTGCAACAATGGCTGACACTCAACAAGATACTGACAGTCAACAAGATACTGATGGTCAGGAGGCTGACAATCAGGGTAATGACAGTCAAAACATTGACAGTCCAGAATGTGATAGTCAACAAGACGTTGACCGTAACCATGACATCATTGTTACAGAGCCAGAGAGCCCCTCATCAGACAAAGGGGGGGAATGCTCACTCACCAAAGACAATGACTCGTCACAAACCAAACACTCAGACACATGTGTGACTGCACTACCAGTACTGATAAATGAAAATGTCACAGACAATGGTAGACGTAAAAAACGTCGAAAGAAACCTAAATGGTTCCTATATAACATTATCAGAAAGGGGTCCGCTAGGAAAGCTTACCTGTCAATCACATTAGAAGGGGCCCTCACACGAGAAGCCCTCCTGGACGACAGAGCAGACATAACCATTATGACACCCAGACTGTTCGAGGAGCTAAAGACAGCCGCTAACAATGTTAACAGAAATATACCCCTCACAGAATGTGCTATAAATCTGCAGGGTCTCTCAGAGACGAGAACAACCCTGACCACTATAGCTATGGTTCACATGCAGATTGGCAATACGACAATATACCATCCGGTACATGTGTCTACAGTTGACTCATTCCCATTTTTGGTTGGCCAAGATTTTATAAATCGTTTTAACGCGATTATAAATTATGGTGATCATACAATGTGGGCCACAGTGAGCAACCCACTGCCAATTGAAATGCCTCCACAAGGTGACACTAACTATCTAACAGCAGGTACCGCGGAAGGCACAAGGGACTCCTCATCTGAGAGCACAATCCCGGTAAGTGAACCTTCCAACACAGGTGAGGCAGAAGAGGCCCAACAAGAGAACCCCCTCTGCGAGCTGAAACAGTCAGCACTCACTGAACACTACCTACCACAGGTAGTCAAAGGTGTTGAGATCCAAGGATCCCATACCGATGATGCTGTTCTGTCCCCTTGGACGGAGAAATCAGCGATCAGCCAAGCTTTCTATGGAACCTTGGTTCAAAAACAGTTGGGTCTAGGAGTGAACAAAAAAGCTTTCCGCTTTTCGTTAGACCCCAACGATAAACAGGTAATGACTGCAAAAGGGATCATTGACCTGAAACTAAACTGGAACCAACGAGAACTGGACCACCCGTTCCTCGTGGTCCCGAATTTACCACATGCAACCTACATAGGCTCTGACATTTTGGTAAGATTAGGTGTCCGAGTGGACATCAACAACAATGTACTATGGTCACTAGACACAGCCACGAAGGACTTTCCTATGCTAACCACAGAGAACCTTAAAGCTGGACAGACCATACCAGAGGTTTGCCAGGTTGCTAACAGCCATAACACTGCGGTACCACCTCAGGTTATGAACAAGCCGGTGATGTTTCACATCATGAAAGGACAAGCTATTAGCACAAAACAGGCATACTTTCAACCATCTCCTATGTTTTTCAACTTAGGACTGTCCATGGAGGCCACATGCCAAGTGACCCTCGACTGCAGAACCACGACTGTTGCTGTGTGCAACACAAGCACAGAAGAGGTACTGATCCCAAAAAACACACAGCTAGGATGGTTGATCTCTACTGATTTTCATGATTTTGAGCTAAGCATTCCATTTCTGGGAGGACTCCCAGAAAACTTGATCCCAAGTCAACACACGGGGCAAGTCTTGTTCACGAAACCAACACAGGCCATAGCTCTTTTCTCCCCCACTGAGTCCGACCAGGACACTGTCCACAGGTTCGGTTTCAACAAAGGAGACAGTCTAGGCCCTCAAACTTACAGTGCACTACCTGTTGACAGGTTTTACGACACTGAAGGGGACTCACTGGAGCTCCCCAAAGAACAAGAACCCCTCTCAATTGCTTCACAGATTGACCAGGTGGTCGCCCAAGCCGACGCCCTGAAAACTGATGAAGAAAGGGACAAACTTCGCAAAGTTCTTCTAAAATATGAGAAATCATTCTCAACTGACTCGATGGATTGTGGGTTGACCACGCTCCACACAGTGAGCATCCCAACCCCGCCTAATGCTCCACCTGCATTTGTCAGACAATACAAGATTCCTCTGGCAGCACATCAACCTATCAGATACAATCCTTAGCTGAACGACTGTCCTTGGCGGGTGACAGGCATTCATTCAGCTCTTTGGGAAAGGTTCACATCTCTTTGAAGTTCCCAGAAACTCTCAGGAACCTTCTGGTTCCTTCCAAACTCTTGCAGACTCTTGCCGACTCCTGCCGACTCTGAAGTGTTTCAGCAAAACTTAGGACTAGTACTTAAGGAAGGACCAGTCGAGGAGTTCATTTGTCTTATCAGGACCCAAGGTTACAGCCAGTAGCCGAGGGAAATGTTTAGGAACAGACAGAGAAAGCTGGAGCCCTGCTCATGAAAACAACGGATTAGCTGTCTTCTGACTTTCTAAACAAAACCGTCCGGTCTCTGTGACCCGAGACTTCACCTTTAACACAGCAGTGAACACAGTTTAACTCTTACAGAATAACACAGCTTAAAAGCACACATCATGAAAATGACAAAAGTTATTCTTTTGATCACATCAGCCTAAAATCAAAGATAGAAATAGTCTCTTTTGGTGACTATGTGACTAATTTGTAGTAAATGTCTTGCTTTACTGAGAGGTCAGTAAAGGTCATCACTGGACAGTTCAAAAACCTTAGTTTGACCCTGGGTAGGTCCACTACACGGCCACTACACACCTTGGGGTGTCTATGAGTGCACACCTAATTCTCCAGCTCCCCGAGCGCCCTCTGGCTGCTCACTGCACCACCTGGGGTGGTTGGGTTAAATGCAGAGACGAATTTCGTCTGTGTATGGGCAACATACGCAGATGACAGACAAACACATTATTATTATTATTACAGTCAAGATAAAATTTAGCGTAACCAATGGCAGACATTTCATGAAGAAATAGGAGTTCTGCTCACCTGAGATGAAGGTGCCTGTTGTTGACTGTGCGGATGTCGACCAGCCGATGGGGGAAGGCCGAACAGCTCCCGCCCACTCAGCGCAACTGCTCCAAACCCACAGTGTCGGGGTCACCAATTTGTTGCGTTATTCAAAGGTTTGAAGCAGGCTGTGAAACAAATGTGCACGTTATTGCAGGTTTATTGTACAGATAAGGGACTGAGAGAAACGCAATTTCAATCCTGTGTATGTCCTGTACATATTGCAGTTCTGAAAATAAAGTTGACTTTGACTTTTGAAATTACAACTCGCATCTCTTCTCGTCTGTCTCCAGCTAGAACAGACCTCTCACCGCTTGTCCCACAATTCACTTCAGAGGCTGGCTCATGGTAAAAACCCCATTGGTGTCATCATCTCCTCATAGGACAGCCTACTCTTACCATGTGACCAGCCTCTTAGCCAATAATACTACTGTACTATCTTCGATGTACTACAGGAAGTGTCAGGTCTGTTGCTTTGTGCAAGTGATGTGTGTAACTAAAAAATTTTCCTACCGGAAACAAAAACCCGGAACTACAGGTTCTGCATCAATTTAATATGCATTTATATTGCAAAACGTAGGTGTACACAACTTTCAGAAACATAACAAATATAATACTGACAGAAATATATTTCACAGTCAAGACGTGTACATACCATTTAAATAAAAATAATTTTAAAAATTCTGTGTACGGAAAATATGTGTTTAAATACCAGTATCTCATTTAAGTTTAAACAAGGGCATTAAACAGAATGGAGGAGACAACGGGATGGCAAAAAAAGACAACGGGGAGGGAGGGGTTGTTCCTCATATGAGCAGTGCTGAGGAGAATCATGTCAGATTTATTTGGAAACTACATTTAAAAACAGCAGTTGTTAACAAAAGTTTTTTCAATAAAAATAAATAGTAATAATTTAATGAATATTTACCACATTCTACCAGTACTATTTGACTTCCGGTCACATGACCTTGATACGACTTCTTGGTAATATTTACTGGTCAATTTTTTTCTCTTCTATTGGCTTCTCCCTTCTTCAGGGCTTGCCACAGTGAACTAAGTCACACAAATACTTGGCAATTATTTTTACACTGGATGCCCTTCCTGATGCAACCACAGACCACTGAGTAACCACAGCCCTCTGTGTGGAGCAGAGAGCTGCCATCTAGGGTGCCCAGGGGAGCAGGTGGTGTGAGTTAAGGGCCTTGCTCAAGGGCCCAGAGTGGGGCAGATGAGAGTTGAGGCAAGTGTGGGTGCTTTACCTATCCCAGGCACATTTTGATGTTGTCGGTACTGGGAATTGAACCAGCGATCTTCTGATAACAGGTCCATCTTCTCTAACCTCTGCACTACCACTCCCTATAATATTTTCCGGTAAATAATGTTTTAATAACTTCAGTTACGTAGGTGTTTGGCACTGTTCTTCCAGTGATTATGCTTAGTTAGGTTCATTTTGAAGGTATAATGGTTGTAACCATGAGTCCAACAGCAAAGCTTCATGAAGACTCATGACGATCTTGCAGTCTGAGTGTGTGTTGAAAACAAGCTATATTCTGTGAAACACCATCTGCTGTCTGATAACAAAAAAACTGCACACAGACGAGCAGTCTGGGGGCACAGTTCCTGACAATGAACGGTGGATGCCCGCAGCTAAATAACCAGAGTGTTTTATTTATGTACAAAATTATGATTTATCTTATATTTAATAAGTGCAGCTTAGAGACGGGTGCGTTCTGAATCCCAACAATTACGGTAATTTAGTTCATTATTGATAAAACAGCTTGACAAATCTCAGGAAAAACATGTAATATTGGATAATTTGGTGTAGTGGTTAGGGCTTTTGACTTGGGACCCGAAGGACGCGGGTTCGCGCCCCGGCCACTACACACCTTGGGGTGTCTATGAGTGCACATCTAATTCTCCAGCTCCCCGAGCGCTTTCTATGGCTGCTCACTGCACCACCTGGTAGGTGGTTGGGTTAAATGCAGAGACGAATTTCGTCTGTGTATGGGAAAACATACGCAGATGACAGGAAAAGACATTATTATTATTATTATTATAATTTTCCTCGACAAATAAGCGACCAAGTATAATGTTTTTGTCTCATTTGTTTAACTGGGTTCGCTTTATCTACTTTATCTACTACAGTATATGTCTCACCGTGCTCTCTGAGGTCAGAAGACCAGATGCTTCTTTCAGTTCCAGAAACCCGTCGTAAGCTCAGAGGTGACAGGGCTTTCTCTGCTGCAGGTCCAAGACTGTGGAATGAGTTGCCACTGAGTGTCAGGCAGGCTCCCACACAGTCTTTCTTGCTTGAAAACCCACTTCTATTCTCTTGCCTTTAACATGGTGTGATTTGTTTTCTTCCTCTGTACCAGGGGGTCTGCAACCTTTACAATCAAAAGAGCCATTTTACATCTTCATTCATTCACTAAATTAAAAGTGATCAGAGCTGAATGGGTCACTTAAGGTTTGTTGGATGGGTCTTTTGTGGCCACTATGGTCTAGGGGAGACATTATAAAGATAAAAATGACTAATACTGTAATATTACATTTTTACAATTTAAGACAAATGAAAATTCCAAATTCTTCTTAAGACATACCTGCAAACTCAGAAGGGATGAAAAAGGTGACAAACGTTGCACCAACACCCCCCCCCCCCAAATATTTTCTTATTGTTTTAACATGCTTCAGGTAAAAGTAATTTATAGGGATGCTCCGATCAGGTTTTATGCAGCCGATCACCGATACCGATCACCTATGTGTGCCGATCACCGATACCGATCACCGATCAGATGGATTGACTGTAACTTAATTGGTTTAGTTATGAGTGCTGCTTCTGGCTACAAGATCTGAAAAGAACCATAAAATCACCATAATTTAGACAAAAACATATTTTTACTCTTTTTTCAGAGAACAAATACAGACAAACTTGCAGTCACAATGCAACAACTATTCAGTTAAAAGTAAAAAAAAAAAACTTAAATTTAACTCAGTAACACAATCTTTAAAAGACTGAAAACAGTGTAGCTCTCAACAGGCTAAATAGTGCAAAGTCAAATAAATGTCACAACATTGCCTAAATAAAGTAAAAAAAAAAAAGTGAGTGCATTCAAATAAATAACCATACATTACAAAATCAAAAATACCTGAGAGCAAGAATTGCTGTTTTGTGCATCAGCAAACATTGTGCATTATCAAAGAAAAAACTAAATGTTTACCTTACTTTCAATAAAAACAAAACACATCTGTTACTTCTTATATAAAATAAAATACCCCATTTGCTACTTAAATAACATATGGTCTTAAAGACCTTAAAACAGAGAAACAGCAGCAAAATTAAAGTGCATTTGCTTTGAACAGGGAACAATGTTGAACACAGCATTAATAAATTTAAATCTGCATTATAATAGTTCGTCATTTCTTATCTGGCAACCCTGACTGGCATGGAAACTAGCCGACCTCGGAGCTGCCGCGACCAGAGAGGGCTGAACGCCGCGAACGGACTGAAGAGCCATCGACAGGTACCACAAAACAAACTAGTGCACAGACCTCGGAGCTGTTGCGACCGAAGGAGGCTGAGTGCCGTGCAAGAACCGGGGTACCGCTGTCGGGAGCTACGAGCTGGGCTAGCATTGGAGCTACGTGATGGCAGACATGTTTGTTTATGATCTGCTCCCTCTACACGCATGCACAATTTATGCCCACTGCGCGCCAGGAGCGGGGTGAAAGGGGGAGGGGGACACTACACTGAATGCTGCACAGGCTGTTTTTGTGATCGGCAATGGAAGGCATTTATCGGAAACGCCGATCACATACTTTTTCATGAAAATCGGCCGATTATGATCGGTGGCCGATCGATCGGCACATCCCTAGTACTAACCTAATTTAATGAGAACGTAAATAGGAAAGATTGTGTCAACCAAAAAAACAACAAACAACAACAGCAACAAGCCAAATACAGCAGAACATTTTGTTTTTTGGTCTGTGGGAGGAAACCGGANTAGATCAGTGTTTTTCAACCACTGTGCCTAGGCACACTAGTGTGCCGCGAGTGATCGTCAGGTGTGCCTTGGAAATTATCAAAAAAGCCCCCCCCCCTTTCTACAACCTCTTTAAATTTAAGACCACATTGTTGTGGTACTGTTCGGGTGTATTTTTGAAGACATGTTAAGTGCAATTTGAAATAAGAAATATAAAATATGATAAAAATAAATGTTTGTGTTTATTTCATTCCTATTCAAGACACTTTGATAAGAATGACTATACTGTATATTTAATATAGTCGGATACAGTGTATCTATGTTTACAATTTTGGTTTGTGGTGTGCCTCGGGATTTTTTTCAATGAAAACACTGTGCCTTGGCTCAAAAAAGGTTGAAAAACACTGTGCTATATAAATAAAACGTACTTACTTACTTACTAACAGTAAAAACTAATTTCTTAAATGTTTTGCCAGAATTTTTTTTAATAAAGTAGATGCCATTTCTTGCATTCTGGTGTATTTGAACAAGTTATTGAACATCTATGTTTACCTACATGTAAACACTTGATTCAATAACTATTTTAGAGACATATAACAAAATAAAGTCAGGTCCTGTGGACAGATTAAAAAATTGTTTTAATTATTATTGATCATGCATCAGGATATTTTAGAGACACCTCATTCAACTAGTTCATATAGACATCATCCTGTTTTTAAACTCACTCCTGTGGCTAAGATAATGAAATTAATGTGACAATTGATCACAGTGACTTTAGGGGTGCAATTGAATATTTTGTTAATTTTAATTTAGTTTTATTTGTAACACAACATGCCATTTTACTAAACAATGATGACACTCAACTGCATGTATAAAAATAAGAATATTAACTTTACCCAATGAACAGGTGACATTTTAATAACCACCAACAGTGAATTTAGGAGGGGCTTTTTACAGTTTTCTGATTTAGTGATACACACCGTGGTGAAGTTAGTTAGTTTACGACTCGGTCATGTTTACGTTTCATCAGCGTGGTTCTCTCGTTCGTGTTGTCCCTTTTCAAAGCTGCATGTTGCGCAGTTTTTTAAAAATCTTTGTGAAGCGACAAGAGCTCCCACATTTTGGAGGAGTTGGGTCGAGCAGTTTTCTCTGTGTCGTTCATTTGTAAAATTTACTTAATTTCCTTTGAAAACACTGCCTCTGTTCTACTTCCGCCTCCCTCGCGCTGCAGTTTTTTTTTTTTTACAGATTTCGCTGTCGACTCCTCCCCCCGTCTGTCTTGAGGTTGTGATTGGCCAAATGACGCGCTCCAACAAAGATGTTTTGTTAACGACAGATGCCTTGTTTCTTGAAATCCAGTCAGTGGGAAATGATGCATCTAATCTGCCACGGGTCTGACCCTGCCCCACCCCTCACCGAAAACAAAAACTCTTCTGATCTACACGATTCACGTAAATTATATATTTTGCTTTGAAAACGGCGATTTTCGCCGAAAGGTGACTAGTTTGCAGGTATGAAAAGAGAAATAAAAAAATAAAAAAACTATGAACTATGCAGACCTAGGAAATTTTTTAACTGTGGAAAAATTAA